>UXSR01000012.1:0-163779 GCA_900604375.1 Mesocestoides corti
GCAACCATGCAAAGACATGTTGTTGGCATACCGCGATTTTATGCGCAGAGCGTAATTACGCAAACGCTTTGTGTGCTACAATTTGGGCTACTACGAATGCGGCTGCGTGCGATCTTCGTTACTTATTAATGATTAACTGGTTTCATATCAAATGACATTGACTTGAGCGCAGTCTCAGTCGTAAGTAGTCGATGTAATAAAAGGTTCCAATGCTGTAAATGGCAGTGACAATGGAGGTTTTGAAGTGCCGATGGCCATGTTCCTACGTTGATGGAAGAACTGGCGAAGTAGCTCACAGGTTGAATGCGAAGCTGTTTAAGAATTGGCTAGCTTGGAGCGCAGATATATGAACGCCTGCACCTACTACGCTTCATCTGCATTTGGTGATTTCAATTGCAGAAGTAGAGTCGTTTGAACTTGCCTAATTTGCAACGATTAATTTAGGATTATTCACTTTTTCTGCATCCTTCCCAACTGTCGTTGTATTATCTAGACAGCATCCAGTAACCTTAGAATAAATGGTTCATTCAAAAGAAGTTATTGACTAAATTTTGTCAAAGCGTGCACCAATTTCTTTGAGGGCTATGCTGTAGCCTTGACCTGAGGGGGCGGTGTGCGATTTCGAGCCTTATGATGTTGCCAAGTATTATTTTGATGACTTCGACAGCGTTCATAAATGTTGATGAGCGATTATTAATGCCAACATCTTAAGCCACTTGAGTCAAGTGCGAATTTGGAATCCGTTCTTTGCTGATTGCTTGTTCGGTGGAACAGCGAAGTTCTAACGATGCCATCTTAGTTCTAGCCCGTCTGGTATGTGCATCCCTGTGACGATTAAGACAAATATTTGGGTGCGTCAATCGTCAGGCCATGCTTTTTAGCTCCATGAATATCTGAGATTTAGCCTTTTACATAGAAAAAAATTTCCTATTCTATCTTGCGACCTTAAAATGCAGGTAATATCTTTTTCCATGTGGTCAAATCTTTGAATAAACTATTTGATGTATAATCTTTAAGATCTTATCGAATTATATTTCCTGTCGGCTTCAAGTTCATGGTTTTTGATGTGGTTTGAAGGTTAGAAGGCAAAGTACTAGTACTGGTACTTTTCCTCCCTCATTCTTGTAACAGTGGTCTTCAGTAACTGCTATTTGCTATCAAACGGTAGTTTTGCCTAAATACGCCGATGTGCCGTGATAAAATCTACCATATTTCCTGAAATCCCCCTTTAAAGGCAGTATCAGCCATGCGACGTCACAAATAGAGCCCACGTTTAATGAATGAATAACTGTTGTCTGATCGCTAACGTGTACGTGGCACCCACATCTAGATCTCCGATACACTTGTCAAGTTAACCAAAGGAGGCATTATGGCACATGGAAGTGACCTTATTTGCTGTCCCTAATTATCAAAGTAATTCAAATATTTCTGCAATATTCAACATCAACCTCTGAATTAGTGTGCATACAACGGTACATTGTTGTGAGGGATATCGTGTAATTCCAAAACTGCGAGGATTGAAGTTCTTCCTGGTTTTCACGGGAAGCAGGCATTCCTTGCCTAAGTCGACTGAACCGCTTTTGTATGAATCTTATTTACATTGAGTCGGGAGTGCTGAATGTGGCTTAAATACTGAGGTAGTTGTTAAGTTTACCCGTAACAAAGAGAAATCCACTCAAATAATGGTACCAGACCCTTGTTGACGCTAGAACCGACCTTCCCAGGCAAATACGAGTACAAGACCAGAGCTCGTGTAGAGAGCTTTATTCACGCCAGCCACGTGCAGAGAAGAAGTGAAATCGAAAGTGAAAACGAAACTAATTCAAGTCAGGGTTAACCTTGACTTGATAAAAAGCATAACAAAACACATGTTAGTGAATTAATGTAAACAGCATCAGAAACCAATCTTGGGGAATCGTGGATCCCCAACAGTAGTGTATAGCAAGCGAGTAACTGGAGAAATAAGGCCTTATTTTTTATCTCCATGTTTGTTGTTCTACCGATGACCCGGTGTCGATCGTTATTTTTTCCGTGGCTGAAGCGAACCACTTATGCTGCGTGATTCACAAACCAACACAAACTTGTACACAGCCGCACATGTTGTTGGTCTGCTTGTTTTTACCACTAAGCACATTACTTCTCTATTCCACCTTCGGTTTGCGGAGTGGGCAAATGAACGGCTTTATCCCCTGCCATTTCTCGTATTTCCGTTATTGTCTGAGTCGCCTAAATTATTCATCCTTCAAAAAATATTCACCGACATGAAAAACAAAGTAGCTGCGGCATTGGGTTGGTTATTTATTTTAGAATATCTTCATTGTATGCAACAAACACTCGAAACGGTAAATTACCATTGAATATACTCCCGAAGCTTAGGTCGTAATTGTCAAGGTCACTGAAATCTGGTTAAAATTGATGCTATTATGCACTGCCAGTAGCAGGGGAGGTGATTTGCATGATCTGCCACTGTAACTTAACATCTCTGCAGGCGCGCACAGATGCGAAGCTGAGTCCTCGATGGAGATCGGAGTGTGTGGTTTATAGGATACTAAGAAACCCGTCTTAGCTCTTAGATCACACAAAAAAACGTCAAGCATTTTTGTTGATTACTGCAAAAGTCCCTATGGCAAAATTGAAATGCTCTTAGTTATAAAACCCAGAGGAAGGACGAGGTGGTGGTGGAGCTGGTGCACAAAATGCCAAATTTGGAATGTTGATGGGATATTTCTTTGCTTTTTGACCAATTTTGAATTGAACACAGGAACCTCGAGATGTTAGTGGACCAGAGGTAAACAAGTAGACTCGACCTCTCTTTCAAATGTCACGACGTGGCAGTTTTAATCCCGGAAATGCACGCTTCTAGTTTATTGGGGTCTGGCGCCACCACAGTACAAAATATTATCGCATATTACCTGTTTTTTACTTGATTAGTTCCTTTTGGTTTCAGGTTTGTGGCGCCATCGTTGAGGCATATCACAAACAAATCAACTGAAGCATATCTACTCAAAAACCTCATGTCTGATATTTTTCCATGACTAAAATTACACTCAAGGGTAATTGCCACGCCCTGTACCAGCACATTTTGCTTAGGTTTTGTGTCCTGAATAAAAAATGGGGGTCACCAAAGCGAAAATTTAGGCGATATTGCACCAATTGACAAAATGCGATGTTATTCCCGGTATATTGATCGAAATCCTTGAGCTAATGATCGGCTTCCCATAATACATAGAAGACTACTGCTTGTGCGGAAGGCTATATTGTCTGAACCAAAAAGATTGGGTACTAGATGGGCCAAAGTCGGGAAGTCAGGACGGACGGACAGACTCAAGTTTCCCCAATTTCCAATTGATGAGTTGAATAAATATCACCGAGTGATGAGTCGCGGTAGTGTACGGAACAATCGAAGGGACAGTAAAGGTGTAACAAACTAAACAGAACTTGAATGAGTATGCGTCACAACCCCAATGTAATTTAGTTGATTTGGGGAATGTTGACATGCCCAAAACAAAAGAGCGCCATGCTGTGGTGTATTAGAGAGTCAATTAGAACCGCAGGTCACGAAAGGCGAGCTGCTTTTGGGTCTGTAAGCGTTCAACTAAATTATGTTCCAATAAAATCGCAGGTGATAGGAATGCGCTACTATTTCACTGCCACTCGTTCAACATTACACCACACTGCCGTTCCAAAATAATTGATTAAGCACAACCCTACAACCCATTTAGTCAATCCTGACAAAGATTTTAAAGCATGAAAAGTTATAACAACCAGCACACAAACCATTTTATCACCCTTGAGCAGAGTGTCCGGAACTGAAGTCCACCAATCAATTTTGTCGTTCCCTGGGCATGACTAACTCCTGCTATCGATTCTTACCCATCGCACCCAAGACGCCTCCTACTTAGACAAGTCTGTTCAGGAGTAGCTTTAATAAACAGGCGATCGCGGACGAGACATGTAAAGCCTTCACAGCCGCAAAGAAGGCTCTGGCAAAATCCACTACACTTGTTTGCCATCGATCAGACATTCCTCTGTCTCTGAAAACCAGTACACGTCTTTCAGCCACGGGCGCGGTTTTCTGCTAAGTTTAATAAAGCTCTGGCCTTAAACTCCTGGTTGTCGACCTCACAGTCGAACACTTCAGTTATCCCTAAGAAAGTCAGCGATTAACGACCTAATCGACCTCAAAGCGCTATAGTTTCCCGACTATTGGAGTTTCGATCGATTCTCATGGTATTTGGACTAAATTTAGAAGTTTTTGACTGACGTTTGCCATGTCAACGGTGCGGACAACTCTGTAGCCCTCAACACGTGTTCTCACGTGGATTTTGAGAATAGGGTATTCTCTTAGTAATCTGGCAAAGAAATGCGAGAAAATTTGAAACCAGAGGCCAACTTCCAAAAAAGTTGAGATCCCGTCCGTTGCATGAATGCATCCCATTTTCCGTGACATTTCAAATGGTGTAAATTGCCTCTTTATTCCCGAATTGATGCATCGCTAATTGTTCCAGACATTTTACGGTTATGCTCATCCTGGTCAGCGGGCAGCAAGATAGTTGATGTCCGAGTGTAATCTGTGGCCTGTCATGAATCCAAATGCTTTCCAGTTGGACACTAAATTGCGTGACAAGACTCCCCTGTGTAGTTCAACATACCTGAGGCAGGACTTGATCATGTCATGTAGAGCCCTTGTAGCTTTCGTGAGGTTCTGTGTTACCTATTTTACGTGTGTCGAACATTTCGCTCGATAACAAGACGTATCTACAATGCAAAACATCGCCGCCGCATCAGTACTTAGAATTATTGTAAGGCGATGGATTGCTTGATTTGGGGCCCCCTTTCGAATCGAGCCTTTTCCAAACTGCATTTGAACAACGGCCAATCATCCTTAGTTAGATGGTATTTCCTGACGTTCTTACTGACAAATGAAGGTTCCATCAACAGCTCACGGTGGCCTATCTCGTTGGACCGACGTGCTATCCCTCAACCTACTTGGGCTTGAGTGAACCGTAAAGACCCAGGTTGTTCATCTACAGAAATTGTTTTTGTAGCAGGCTTTAGGCTACCTAGATGAATCCTTCACACAGCCACTTCGATTATTTAAGGAAGGCAATCTACTCGACCTCACTTATCGTTCGCTACTTCCTACACTTCAAAGGCGCTGTCCTAGTGCACGCGGTGCCATGCGTAAACCTCTTCAACCTAACCACGATGCAATTTTGAGAACATTCATGCAAGCACAAGACGATGTCAAATCTGTTGACCGCCTCAAGCCGGCCTTCCAAGACACTGTGCTGTTACCAAACATTAAGCCCCACTTACGGACACACTAATGCTACTGCACTCTTCGGCAGACGTGTTCACTGGCCTGACCAGTACCACGCTTCAATAGAAACTGTTTTTATCGTTTTAACCGTTTGGACAGACGATTTAGTCACCGAAATGGGTGAATATTTTTACCTGGCACTAGCGAGCGTCAATTCAAACGGTCACTTTAATTTGTGAGTTCTTTTCACGTAGCCACGCTCGCTTAGGGATTTGAATGTCGTACTTTTTTTTAAATCCAAACTAAAGTCTTCTCACGCAAAGGCTACCGCCCTGTTACTAATGCACTAAATGCTGTGGATACCGTCGTTTTGAATTTCTTTCCTCTTTGGGCCAGACTTTCGCCTTCTGAGTCGGTGATAGGAAAAGGCCTGTAGCGTGCACAGTTAGCAGGCGTGAGCGAACACGATTGAGTCGATGTACTTGAATGCACTTCATGTAGCTGTGTTCGTTCGGAAATCTATGGTTAATGATCCTATATAGGGTGATGACTCGCACCAATTATCCACTTCGATCGGGCCGTGTCAACGTAGACACTTGGCCCTGGTGTGTTTCTCAAAACGGTCATTTTGATGACGCAAAAGAGCTAGCTAGTGCAAGCACTCAAAATAATAAGTTAACCTGTTGGGGATATCATGGAGTTTAAAGAATCGGGCCAATTTTGTGCACTTTCAATTTACTTAGGTTAGAGAGATTCGTTTTTATTTGAAAAATGCGAAAGAACTTTTCTCGCAATGCCGAAAGTCGCCGTAAAGTCGTGATACTTAAAAGCAAGTGACATTTATGACTGGCCCACTCGTTGCCTAATCTATCATTTTACCTCTGAGTGCACATCAACTGCAACTTGGGATGGGATTTACTCCAATCAAGTCATCATATCATCGGGTTAATTAACGGAACTACTTAAATGCACACGTCAGAATCCTGATTCTTGAAAAATAAGGACCGTCAATCAGATAATTCAGAAAACAAATAAGTCAGAATTTAGAGTATCCACATTTCTACAATAACGCTTGATAATTTTCCTTCCACGTTAACATTATTTGGGTATATCATTATGCCTGACAAATCGGATGTCGCGACCAGGTGGAAATTGAGTAAATTGGGCTTTTAGTGACCTGAATAGTTGCTAAGGTTGAAACATGGAAAGTTGCTTCTTCTAACGGCTTACTTTTACCCCCAAAAGACGACAACACAATTTCAGGAAATCATTGTAGCGATTTCCAAAGGCATTTTCAACTACACTGAGACTAGGGCTATTAAGTGTGCAGTATTTAAACGCGAAATTAGATATGTAGTGTTTTGCTTGCATTACCCTACAACCTTGCTCGTTAACAGTCCTTGACAAGCCAAGACGAGAGGCGAAACAGGCGGCAGCAGGTACGACGGTTTATTAACGTCAGAATACCCAAGTGTCATTTTATAAGGGCGCGACAGTGAATATCAACTGTTATTTGTAATCAGTAACCAATGAAATCCAATCAACTGGTTAATAAGCTTAACTCACTCTCGCACGCGGACAGTTCACCGCAAATGTTCCATTTATCAAAAGCAAAAATCGAGCAACGAATTAAGAAACCAGCATACACAGACGACAATTTGCAACACTTCCCAATTGAAAATCGATTTTAAATGTCGATAAATCCACTACCGTTTCGGCTGATTTTACGCAGCCTAAAATTGGTGGCTGATAACACCAAAAGGCTATCCGAACAACATCACTTCTAATGTTCAGACTAACACATCAGCTCAGTTTTCATCTTTGGGTGCTTTTATCCAAAAAAATGGTTCTACTTAGGATTAGGTCTGAGGTGCGTGTACGTGGCCTCGTGCGCGAGTGGGCCTTCCCTAGTTATGCTTCCTTCATCTATATGTCTTTTTAATGGTCTACTCCAGGCTACGCTCCATTGATTTCATGAGTCTGGGATTTCCTTAATGGATTTTAGGTGGTTCTTTGATGTATTTATTGGGAATAAACTGACTTTCGTCTAAGTATCTCCATTGACGTTCCACTAACACACCAAGTCCCCACTAATACGTGATCATTTGCAAATACAGCTAATATTGGTAAGTAGAGGAAACTGTTTATGTTAACCCGAACCTAATTAAATCTTTGAATCACACCAATTACCCATATTAATTGATTTCAGTGGCCAAAAATGCACCTATTACCGGTAAAAGTCAATAAAACACGTAGATATGTTTGCTGTTGCCTTGGAAATTAGAAGATGTCTACCAAAAAGGTCTCTGCTACAAACTAATTTGTATTTAATGTTATTGGTTTGTTTTCTAAGAAAAATGAATTAACTCAAGTAAATATGTGCCTCGGTAGTGAGACACTTCGCTGACTGCCCATTAGATGACCTTGAGGTATCCACGCACGCATGGGTTAGCCAAACGCCTTTAGAGAACTGATTTAATGCAACTCGCAAACCCTGTGATTTTAGGACAAACGATGGCTCACCACACTCAACGGCTATTGGAGTCATGAAACACCACACTACTAAAATACATACGCTTGTGACACACGATTTAGCTTCCCCAATTACGTGATTTCTTAAACAACTGCGCTTTTATGTTTGGTCCTTAGGTTTGACGATCCGAAACCCTTCATATGTGCATTGCTTTAACGGATTCACGTAAATCTGACGTCACGGCTTTGGATTCTCCTTGACTAAATTACTGATGTAACACATCATCACTGAACACACTCTAAGTATGGAGGTGTGTCATTTTTACGTGTGATGGCGGAGCGCATTAATCGAAGATGGACTTACAAATGGATCATCATGAAGCCACTAATTTGTCATACCTGCTTATCGTACCTCATGATAATGAACTTCTCTGAAGTTTTGCGTTACAGATATTTTTTGCCTCATGGACTTTAAATGGGCTTTAGAGTTATACTTATTGAAATTTGACCCTACACAGTTAAATCAAGCATACGATTGAGCACAACTATAGTGTGAGCTCAAAATAATGGCAGCAGTCACCAAGGGGTGTGGAAAGTCTGTTAAAGCAACGCAGTGCAGGAGTTGGCACAATTGCTTGTTGAACTGCGTGCTAGAAATCATCATTCTTGCGGCAGGTTGGATCTGACGCGGAATCCAATTCCAAACTGGACAAGCTGTTAAATGACTCGCCAATCAACATGAGCGTTGCTTCCTCACTTTAAACAATGGCTGTAATTATCATCATCAGTTAATGACTGGAGCAAGTGAAGATGATTAGCATCTAGTGGGCATTGTGTGACGGTTAACAATTGATCCTACAGGACATAAAGTTCCCGTAGAAGTTTGTAGACAACAGGAGAAACTTAAGCAACCTGATTGTTTTCAAAACGTTGAACAAATCTGCCTGTTGTGTTTCTTATTTATGCACAATCAGCGTTTAGTTAAAACAACTGAAGTGTCTCACGCCTTTTTAAATGTTTTTACAAGGAATACATGTTCTTCAGTCGCCAGTCGTGGATTATTTGTTTCTGGCACGATGTTCCATTCGAAAAAGATAAGTAAAACTAAAAATTTTATCCCAGTAAGTCAGTTGAATTGACTTTAGCAAGAAATGTTCAAATTCGTCGATTCTGGTAAAAAACGTCGACTGTCAAGCAATCGATCGTTCTACTTGCTTTAACGATTGTTGCCTCTATCACCACAAAATTGACCCAATTCATTCATGGTGATTTAAAATGATTAAAATATTTAAACTGAGGGATTATTTACGCCTGTAAACAAGGCGTGTCTGATCTTAGTATTGTTTTACTTAATTCATGTGACTAAATTTGTGATTAAGCAGCTTTTCTGGGAGTTATTTTCATGATTTGTCAAAAAGAGATAGGAGTTTATTTTTAGATCATGTATATTGAGCACCAAACGCGGTAATTCTACAATTAACGAGATATGTTTAACGGAGGGAACAGCGTTTAAGAGGATCAGCCACTTTGTTCGAACGACTTCTTAATAAGGCGCTAATTTTGACGTTTCATTGAATGTGTTTTCAATTCTAGTAATAATTCAGTATTATTACAAACCACTATTTTGCTGTAGCCAGGATCCATCGTGTTTGGGCCGACGAAAAAATCCCGTGATTCTTGCGTTTTAGCAAAGGCTAGAAGGAAGGGATGAAAGATTAACGCAGCAAATTGCGCTATTTATAATCGGCCTTGGCCCAGTTAAAAAGTGTAAACTTGACAACTAATGATTCTAGAATTTGCTCATTTACCGGAGTGACGGAAAGCATTCATCCAGGCTATGCAAAAATGTCGGCGCAAATGTTGTCGAATTTCTAGGGCGCTAATTCGGCGGAATCGAAAACTGGCAACGCAGGCTTACGAGGACGCTGATGTGACAATCGAGATAAGAGAGCCTAGCACTTCGGTTGTACGGACTAAGATTTTGGGCCAGCAAAAAGGAAACCGAGCTTCTATGCTTGGAATTTGCTTTGAACTAACAAATTTCAAATTTATAACGATTTTCGCAAGTCCTTCTATCTGCACACATTTTGACATCAGATACACTAGACATTTAAGCTACCTGTTACTAAAATAGGCTAATTCACTACCAACTCAGATTGTTCTCGTGCTTACGATTGTGTTTTTCACGTATACAGAGAAAATGCAAATTATGATAAAGGGCTTTAGGTTTGATGCTCTAGTGCAAAACAGTTATTTTGAAAAAGCGATTATTCTCGAATTCATTCTGTGCAGAGTTTATAAGCGAAACACGTCTTCCAAGCCCTGACGTTCAACTATTTGCATTAATGTCGGGTTGATATAACTTATTGGAGTATAAGCAAACCAATATTCACTATGGTAATGGCATTATAGTGGGCAGGGGGTGGATTGGGAGCGCACCTAGCTAGAAGTACTTTTGAGTGCATTTTTATGCAGTAGCGGGGACATTGTACAAAACTCCAGAACTTATTTTTTCCATAAAAGATGCCAAGAAACTGTTAGCCGTTTATGTGGATATCTAAAGTAGTTTTGAAGGGCGTTGCATCATTTAGCCATCACATTGTGACTGATATCAAGGCTGACGACAATGCATGGGGAATCGACGTCAATCAAAATCTTCACACTCTACCAGTGAGGGTAAAATGCAGTGGTTGATGTCCTTAGAGTGTTTATGTCATATCCATTACTTTGAAAATGTCTAGTGCTATAAGCTAGCAAATAGTAATTTCATTGTTGTAAACTGAAATGAATAGTTTTAAATGCGAAAAGTGGACTTCAGTCGCCTTCCACTATTTATTCCACGAAATCCCGAGTTTGTAAGCCTAACAATTCTTATCAGCAAACATCTGTACCAAGTGCGATTTCAAGTCATCATGGCAAATAATGAAATTTATATCCTTTAATTAGTTATTCACACTTCGAAATAAAACCTAAAGGAATGGTGCAAAGTCACGGCCAAATGGAGAATGAGACAAGCCTTCCTAACTAAGCTCTAATGTGATTTGTCCGCGAGTTGCGCAATAGTTTTAATGCTTCATGGAACAATAATCCACGTATTTTTATTTGTTTGTTAGGCATTAGGCCCTTCGCGTAGACGTCACATTTAAGGTCGGTTTTTTTTCAAACCAACGAAGGCACCTGGAGACTTCGTAAATAACTACATGTGTTACCTTAAAGGTAACCATTACTTAAAAATAATTGCCATTATTTATTCTCAGATTGCTCTCAAATCCGATTGTATTAGTGGTCGACAGCAAGCAACCTAGTTTGTCGCAAGGTCCTTTGGTGACAGCTCATAACCGCCAACACTATAGTCGCAATCTCAGCAAATCGATAACGTGAACTTATGCAAATCTGGTTTCGATGAGGGGTATGCTGTCGGATCACACTAAAATCAATAATGTTTACAGCTATACCTACTGTGGTTAGTCATTGGTTTATCATCTCTGGTGGCCGTCCCAACATAAATTAACGCCCGTACTGTATTTGAGATTGTTATGGCCCCCAGCTTGTGGTCTTGAACCACGTCGGGGTCACTGAATTAACTCTTGCCCGATTACGCTTCCCTGATACCCGCGATGAAAAAAAGGCCGGAGAGGACGTGGACACAGTCGGTTACTTCAGAGCTCAACCACGTTGGTGTCGTTGTGCCGTGTGTAAGGTTTGTGCGTGTGTATTTATACCTCGGGTGTGTGAGGCATACATGCGCTAACATCGAGACCTAGGTGTGAGGATAGTCTAAGATAATCGTTCGTGCTAATGCGGGGGGAGTTGAGGATCCGCGCGGCCGGCGACATGCTGCGAAACGAGGGACCCCGTGTCTGAGGCTGAAGTGATTGGAGTAGCGAGTGTGAATCAGCGCGATTCACAGCAAGGTGCTTGGCTTAAAGGTGCGCAAGCTGGTACGCAGAACACAAAAGCGAATCACCTCAATGTGACCATGACATTTTGATTTACCATTCAACTGACTTCGATGGTAATGTCTATGCAGACATATTTTTGGCATGTAATGGCTCTGAATAAAAAATTATAATTCTTTTGCAGACACTACTCTAAGTAATCCATCGGTTAGAGCAACAAACGCAATGAAAAGTAGATAAAGAACAGTCTGAGGTTCTAACAAGGAACCCTTATGTCTGCCAAACCTAGCTACTTAGAAGACATGTTGCATACAACCCATTAGTATTTATTTTCCAATTGTGATTGGTTGCTTTAGTGCATGTATGGGCGTATTTGGGGAGAATTTGTGAAGAGTGAAGATTAGGTGAGTGTGGAAATCAGCGAAAGATTAGGAAAATGTCACAAGCGCCGATCGCCTCGAGATAAACCTGCTCACGCGGGCTCCTGTTGATGAGCCACCGCAGATATCCGCTGTCCAGAGGGCGTTAAAAGTAGGACGCATCGCGGTAAATAATCAGGGAGTGTAAGCAATTTAGGCAAAAAATCGGACAATGTAACAACAGCTTATAAAAACTTGGCCACTGTCAGCAGCAAAACTGTTTCGAGACAGATTCTTCTGAGGAGGAGGAGGTGGAGGCGCTGAAGTGAGTCCGTTGAATATAATATTCGCTCGGTGAGACTTCCTGTAGAGGTACAGGACTAAATTTTTCTCAGGCATGAATTAGGAACATTCAACAGTGGGATTGCATTTTGTCGTATATCCCATACTAAATACGCCGAGAAACAATTAAGTAAACATCGCCATGGACACTTGCAGCGATAATAGACACTTGCTTTGTCTAGGAATAGAAGGACGTGTACAATTAGATACTAAATAGGGATTACAACTTTGATACACCTCAAGTCATAGGTCGTTCATGACGCTTCTCTTCTATGCTACCATGACGCTTAAATGCACATTTCACCTTAGTAAAACAGTTGTTTAAATTGTCATGAGTTATTTCGTAAACCCGCCCAGCTTCTCTATATTGTATCACTACGAGAAAAAGTTAAAGTAATTATTGACCAAGGTCATAGCTTTTAAGCACTTCGATTAAGCACAGAGGCGGTAACTCATGAGAGTGTAGTCCGTTTCCTTCGAAACAGTCTGTATTCAGTAGGTCTTGAAATACAAATTTCGCGGCCCGTGGGTTTAAGGATCCGATTGAGACAAATCCGCACGCCTACAGTTGCACCAATCACACTGGACAGTGTTACATGTGTCTAAAATTGAGGCCAACTTATGAGCACTCGAGGTTACCAACACCCTGATCATGGAAGATTAGTGGTATTAATGCAGGCTTTAATTGCAATCTCAGATTGTTTCGTGCAAATTAAATCAATATTTCTAAATTCAGCGCGTATGTCACAAGTAATGTGGTTTGTCATAATTTGAAATAGTAATTGATCCATAAGTAAACCTAGATGGATTATTTTGAGGTGATTTTTGTCAACAAGCAAACATCGCTTATCCGTAGAGACGGCCTAAACGATTCTTAACACGAAAATGAAGGCTTCCGACTCTGTAAATAAATATTTAGTGCGAATACGCACTCATTTGCTTTCAACGCACCCACGCAACAGGTCTAAATGGTGGCCTAAAAGTTGCAAACCGTGGAGCTGCTTACTTAAATCGTTTAAGTAAACAAAAGAGAACTGGTTGCTGGAGAGAGAAAAAACGAGCTTAGCTCCAGTTTCGTCCTGATGACAATTTCACTTTGTGGACCATTCAAGTGATTTGTATTCAAATAAACTGAGATTTGACAGCCCACAGGGACCCGCGGCTACCAAGTTTGTTCAAAAATTACCCTTAAGAGTGACCCTTGATTTTGATTGAGTGTTACAGAATTCTACGTGGTGCAAATTGGATTCATATCGATTAGGAGTAGAAAGGGAAATTGCGAGCAGCGTCGTAATTGAAAAAAAGAGAATTTGAGCATCCCAAAGTGGGAGGTGACTTTAAACTTAAACATTTACCCTTCGAGTCAGCAACTTAGCAAAGTGGCCTAAGGCACCACCAGTGCCACAACAAAAAGAACAAAGACGTCATGTGTTCGATGCAGTTTAGAGTAGTGAAATTCGTGTGTGTGTGCCTACTCTCAGGGTGTTTCGGATCAATGCTTCGGATCAAACAGCACGAAGGAGTGGCAGCTGCGAAAAACTAGCAGGTGCGTGTTGACTACACCCAGATGTGTCGGTATCATCGTTTCTTCTGTAAGCAAGCTTAGGAAATGGCACATAACTTGTTGCCGTATTTTCAGTTGCTAAATTCACGTCTGATTGTGGCTACCTAGTGTCTCTGGTGTTAACATTAAAACATGGTGGCAACACACATCGTTGCACGCAGCTTGAGATTGTAGTAGCTAGAGTTTAGCACTATCTTACAACCCTCTAATTAACAGCCCATAACAACCCGAGAGGAGTGGAAGAGAGGCTAAAGAGGGCACGATCGTGTATTAGCGTCACGCCAGCCAAGTGTGTGTCTTAGTGTGTGGATGAGTGAGAGGATGTCAAGCGTCTGACAACAGTACCCAATGAAAAGGGAATGAGTCATTGTCACCGTCAGGTCAGTAAACGGGGTTCACTCAGGCGCGATTGCTTTTAATTCGCTACAACCTCAAAGTTCCGCAATACGAACAATTGTCTCGCAATAGACATTGGCAGACATGCATAGCGTTGTCAATGGAAAACTGCTTCTATGTGGTTAACTCAAACACCCACCCCTGAATTCACACACAACGAGTGTGTGCACAGATAAGCCGGAACAAATACGCTTTCTGTTTCTAAGCCAGGTGCATTCAACCACCTTTACACTCTTCACCAGGGAAAAAGTGTTTTTTTTTAAATTTTAAACCTTATTTCTCTTTTTGCACATATAAGTCCACGTTAAGTAACTCCACGGTTTCGCTTTTTAGGCCAAGCTCTTTGTCCTATGAACCATCGATCCTTCGTTTTCTAAATCAGCCCTACCACTATATTTACAATCGCCTACACCCACATTTTCAAACAGGCTTGAGACTTGTTAGTCGTGTGCAGGCGAAATTCCCACATTTTATAGCAGAATTACCAGTTTTTGATTGGTCGATAGTAAAGATGCACGCTAGACACAACACAGTGAATGCACTAGACACACACAGGCTCAGTAGTCAATCATCCAAGCGGGAATGCCCGTCGAAGGATATGCCCAATTGCAAATTTGTGCTGAGGCACACCTGCAGGCCGTGAAGATGTCTATCCTGGGCATGCCTAGCCTGGTTTTCTCGATCTCAGATACGCGTGGCATTTTAGTGAAATGTCGACGCTTCTATCAGAGGCAATCGGCAGTGATGAGATTTGAGAGCCTTAATATGGGCTGTTGAATCTACTTTGTCCAACAGATTGCGTAAATCTCAAGTCCTATCGCCGGAAGGACACTGAGGTTTGTAAAACCAGTTCCAATTACGCAATGCTCCTTTGTTCAATATATTAGGTAATTTGAACTGTCCCTCTCACAGTTTTGTGTGGTCACATTAACTGATCACGAAAACGTTGACGTTGAGGCGGGTTAAAGTTTAGTCAATTTGAACAACAAACGCAAAGGCGATGCCTCACACACACACACTACTGCCGTCAACTTGCAGAACAACAAAAATCCAAGTGCTGTAACATTATACCATTATAATTAAGAATTCAGCACATTACATACATGAGGGGAGTCATAAAAGAAGCACGGAAGGGGATGATACATATCACCGAGAGGGAGGAAGGGAGGGAAGCGCTGGTAAAATCTCAAGAAAAATGTCCTATGCAATCTACACCGATATGTGGGAAGATACGATATATAAAAAATACATAAAGAAGTGCATATTATCAGAAAAAAAAATAATGGCGCCAGAAGTGCTTTGGACCGATGTGTTGAGAACAGCAAACTGAGGCTCGTGGTGGTGGTTGAGAAGATGGATTAGTTGATCTACCCTGACGTTGGTTTCTTCACTGCTGTAGAAGACAAAACGGGGGAGAACAGGTAAATGTTGGGTCACAGGCCACCACTTTGTGCAAAAAAATATTGAAAAGAGGGGAATCGTTCACCAAATCTGGTGTGGTTTTATGCTTGAAATGCGAGAGAGAGGTATGCTGAGACGCTAGGCGTTAAAAGGTCTTGATTTGAAGAGAAAGGCGATCTGTCGTACTGAGCTTGGGCAGCGCAAATATGTGGTGGCGAATTCATAGCTGTTTCAAAAATATGCCACTAGAAGCAGTAGCTAAACAGACAGAACAACTAAAGGCCATGATCGCATCCTGTGTGGACAAGCCCCATGCAATCGCTTTCTTATTCTGTCGCAAAGTTTAAGGTGACATTTCTTAAATTAACACACGCAAATACAAATCTTCTTCCCTCACTAAAGCATCCGTCTACAAGGAATTCGCAGCCGCTGGCCAGAAGGATTTCTCATGTCACTCGAAACTGACCTACGTACGGACCCATTTCCTCAACTACTTCAGCAAGGTGTAAACTCTGGTGCTTTGTAAGCAGTTGCGCTTGCAATTGTGTTATCTAGACGCGATGATTCAAATGTTGATTTCGTGCAGTGCGACGATGCTGTAACAATGACGTTTGACCGACTCAACGACCACGATGACGCATACGACAGGTTGAAATCATTGATAGGGATGATCAGCAATTAGGTGTGCTTTTAAATGAATGACCAATTTTAAACTCGCAAATGTTGCAATCTTATTCGTGGTTCGTGCAATCACAAAATCTGTAGTCTGATTACAATTAGTGACATCCTGTGTGAATTTTGGTAAGCCATTGCGAAATGAAAAATCAAATAGTTGATAAGGTGAGAATTAGTTTATTGCTATCGCGCGAGTTGCAGCCACGGAGACTTGAAGTGTCAATAATTTTGCAAGTATTCGTGACTTGGGCATCGGAATTAGTCCGCAACCATCTAACACATTTAAGCGTCACGACAAGGCCTACAACTTTGTAGTCTATAGTGCAACGGTGGCGTAAATACATAAAAATGAGTGAAGGAATGTAGTGTTTCCATGATCCACAATCCTAAATATGCAATTCAAGCTGTAACAATTTCCAACGCACCGGGACTGAAGTGGAAAGAGACCCTGATCACGAACAAAATTTTGTTGAAAGTGAGAAGTAAGCTAACCTTCACCAAAACACACACGAAGGAAACATGACTGACACCAGGCAAACTTGCATTATTCGCGCTGACAACTTGTCACTCAGTCAAATTATTGCTAGTGTGATGGAATTTAATGCTAATTACTCGCTAATAAGTTTCAAATACAACTGAGACCATAACTACCTCGAAAAGCTGGACATCGACATACCAAAATCTGAGACGATGCTGTTTTCCAGCGATATGGCCAAGGAATTAAAAGTTTAACAGAATGGGACTATCGGCAGGCCAATCTGTGTTTAATACTAAATAAAAGGCAAGGTGTATGGATAAAAATCGACGGCACTTAACAGAGCCCAATATTTCCAATATTAGTACTTGCAATCACTCTTTAAAAATATTATTGAACAAAAATGAGCTAGGCAATTGGCATTAAACCACCACTCTGTTTTGGAGTGAATAATGCGCGATTAAGTAATCAAATACACGGTGTGTACAAATCCTCCAAGTTTGCAAAGCACTTTGTGTAAGATTAGAACAGACGGGATACAGTGTCGGGGCGTGGAGGGGCATTTGCAATCGCTCACCAGGACGCGTAAAAGGAGCAGTGGATTTAGTACCTTCATCAAACGGGGCGATTGTTAATTGGGCGGGGTCTGGAGTAATGAGAATTGGCTGATTAAGTTCGTTCAACCGGGTGAAATTACCTGGAAGGGAGAAATTGGCGAGCGTCTCATTAAAAAAAAAACGCAAATCTTTTGGTCGAAGAGAATTTGCAGGCTGGCGCTTACTGCGCTGGGAGGACTACCCACACAACAAGATATTTGGCGTCACGAGACGCGCTGCACAGGTGTGATTTCACTCCTGGCAAACCGTCTGGCGCAAAGGAACTGGCGGGGTTGGCGCAGCACACGAGCAACTGAAGCGCTTCCCACTAACGCTGGCACACACACACACACGGTCGAACAAGAAATAGCCGTGACAGCATGCTTTAAAAGACACTCATCCTACGGTAATGAGAAGCAAGGAAAACTGGGCGAAAAGTTCAAAATGCCTAGCTTTAAGGTGAATTAGCGCTATTTTCACAACCACGGAGCGACGCGCATTAGGAGAGGGCTGAGTCATACCATTAACCCCACCGTCCTCCTGCTTGGCCATGCTCTCCTGATCCGAAGGGTCGGAGGGAACTCGGCTCCATGCCTGCATGACGTCTGTATTTTCGGTTATAAATACGGGCGTTGTTCTTGGGCGAGGCTCCGGTGTGCAGAGGTCTGAATCTGTCGTGGTGATTCGTCGGGGGAATTTGCCTAAAACGGAGCCCGACATTGACGCAAAAGCGACAACTTCGAGACATCTTGGTTGGCTAACTTCATGCTAACAGGCCAGAAAATTAACTCTGTCTACACCACAAAAGCCACTTTAGCAGGTTGTAAAGAATGAATAACGCTTATTGACAACGTTTTTGATAATTGGCTTCGGCAGATGCCTTGAAGGATCGAAATCTAGTGTTTGATGGTGAATGGAGTTTAAAAGACGTTCAGTTAAGGATTCACTGACATAATCCTAATACAGACGGCTAGATTGGAGAGGGACTTCTTGGAAGGGTAGTGAAGATTTGGAGGAAGTAAACTTACGTGGCGACTCTCCTTTTTTGATGTTGTGAGGGGGAGATGCGATGGTGGGGTCGAAACACTTCACCCCATCACCGAAGCCAGGTGGACGACTCGTGAGTAAACTACCAATCGGAATACGCTAGGATGAGAAAGAGCAAAGGTGCTTTGCAAATAATCGATGGAACACCAGTGGGATATTCAAATGTGTGAAAGCGCGCACCCAAAGACTTCCGGGTTAAACACAGATTAAAGCAAATTACAAGCGATGTCCACTGCTGGCCAACAAACCCAAAACCTTAACATAAGAAAAGCTTGGTCACAGAAAAAGCTGAAAGCAAAATAAAGCGTAAGCCATGGTCCACTGGTGCTGGCAACCCTCTGCTCATTTCCGTCTTCCTAAAAAAAGGTCTGATTTGTTAAGTTTACGGCTAGATTGGGATGGTTGGCGAACATCGAAATAGCGTTTTTCGAGTTATTGCGCAATGTGGCTTAGAAAATAGGTCAAAGACCAACTGGAAGTCGTGGGTTTGAACATTTCTGGTTACCTTTCTTCGCGTGACCAAGCGGAAATGCGTCTTATGTCACCAGACATGAGATTTTGTGTAAGTCTTCAAAAATGCAATTGTAATTAATCGGAAACGCTTAACACAGTCTCTCAAAATCCCATTTCTTTCACTACATCAAAACAGCTGCGTGAAGACCAGTGTTTGATTTGCCAGTGTTTAGGTGATAGCAACTTGGTGAGGTCCGGAAAAGTGCCATAAAAACTAACCACAAACGATTGGTGTGATTTATAGACGAATTATGCAGTATTTTGTGGTCAAGTGATGGCAAAAAAGTGCAATTAGGACTGGTGATAATTACGCTCACCTGAGGCAACTTAGACAAACGACTAGTGGGCGAAACAAAGCCCAAAACGAAAGAATGAGGACGGCGTTAGAGCTTATGAAAAACGCCAAAAATGCCACTGCACTTTGGGTGATAGAGGTCCACTCGAGTGGAATTAGGCAAAAAAGCCCTTAACACGTGGGTTGCATTTTACGAGTAACGTGTCTGACACACGGTTCCTGAGGTTTGGCTGGCCACGTTTTTGCCTTTCTCGTGGACAAGACTGCCGCCCACAAACCGTGGTCCACAGTTGACGTGATTTACGAGCGCTTTGTCCGACACGGTGCTGCTTGCAATGGTTACACGGGAGAACTCTTGAAAGCAAGGCGTGCAAATGAACCTGCTGTCAATGGCGCGTAGTGGGATAATTTGCGTGTAACCACTCCCCACGAACAGCCCGCTTCTTCAGGAATGATGCAATTCAATTAACCCCAAATTCAAAAAAAAACATTCAACTACTAAAACAGTTGAGTGCCTTAATTTTGCCTGAGGTTACATATCAACAGCCAAAAAGAAACCAAGAATGCATGGCCAAACGTTAAGGACAGAATTAGCTTTCGGAAGTTCCGTAACAGAATGTAAACAAACCCGTTTTGAGAGTTTTTTGTGCAAAGAACGCGATGGCGACTGGTCCTCAGTGGCAGATTCGTTGGAGGGATTCGGGGAATTCGTACACAGTCCAATGTCGCTGTTAGGTAGAACAAGCTCTTCACTCGCTACCTCACACATTGATGGGCTTTTCTTTTGGGTTTCAAGCACAGGGGGGTGTTCATTTGCTTCGGCGACACTTTGCGCTGGCAGAATGAAAGGAAATGAATCTCTTAGATGATGGGAAACATAAACCAGCACGGTTAGTAATACAGCTTTAAACAGGTAAGCGAAATGAACTCGTGTAGGTAGAATATGAATCGGTAAATCCGTACCCCCAGGTACTGTTTCCCACCCCAAGAACTACAAAACAATGCTCTTCGCACGTAAGTGAAAACGAAATTTTATGAGGTAAGTTTACCTTACCACATAGTCACAATACTTGTGCAGACATCCGTTTGCCTAATAGCAGGCAGCAAATTGCAAACACACGGGCGCACCGACGGTTGGAATAAGCTTCCGTTGAGGAGTTTCAGAACTCTCACAATTGACACAACCCTGCTTGATGCAAATTCATAAAAACGAACACAAAAAAGGGTGCTTTCATGCTATCGCAGGTAGCAATAGTTTGTGTAAGATTTTCGGCCTTCGATAGTGTGTGGCCTTCAAGCCTGATTCTTAAAACCACCCAATTAAACGCCACCTGGAATTCCCATTGGCTGAAACAGACAACAAACTATGCAGGACTATTCCCATTTGACGCTTATTCAAGGCACAAACAATTCTATTTTTTTAAGCCTTAAATGACGGTAGCATCACCAGTGGTGGACACCTTTATGACTAATGGAATACAGTCACCGTTGAAAATTTACCTAGTAGCAATTTATACATTGTGTGATTAAGATTTTCATTGTTAGGCTTCTTTGCTCCCCGCTAAATCACTGGTGCACTGTTCCACCGCATGATGGAGGACGCCAGCTGGGTAAAGTGGATTCCACAAGGCCCGCTTAAGTATACAGAAACAACGGGAACACAAAGCTCCAGTCATGGCGACCACGGACAAAGACAAATTCACCGTCCTGTGTGACTCAACGATAGCTTAAGAGTGTAGCAAATTACTACATCCTGGTGACGATTCACCGCGGACAGCGAGAGTATTCGGCGACGCTTACATATAAGCTTGTTATCGCTGGAACACGCTCAAATCAGCCCACTGTTCCGTAAACCCTTAAAAATCATTAGATAACGTTGCACGAAAAAGCGGTTTTACCTGTGGGAAGTTTGCAGTTCATCTGCCCATTTAGGCCCTGATGGAGTTGAGGTACAGTAGGATCGTTCGCATTGAAACTAACGGTAGAGTCAAAGTCTACAAAATGCATAAAATACACGTGATCGGGGGGGGGGATGTCAGGCGCTAGTTAGCAGTACACTTTGGCTAAGAAAAAACGGCTTGAAGACATGAGACAGAGCACCGACTGACTGGCATATCTACGCGAGAAATCGTAAAGCCTCTTCAAATTCCGGTGTAGTTTGCTTTCAAGTGGGGGACGCTTTTTATAGAACGCAAAATACACCACCAGTGACACCGACGTGACATTTAAACAAGCCTACAACAGCCCAGTTTAATGTGATTTTATTCCAGTTGGTGTTTAGACGAAACAACAGGGCCACAAACCGTGACCTAGTCGAGGGATTTAGGATCGTTCAAGTGTCCACAAAAATAGCGCCTAAGAGCCTATTGGTGAAAATATTCACTATACAGAAGAGTGGAAATTTTACGTGTGACCCCCAGATGTCAACTACAGTTTTAACCACAAGTGTGGGACCTCTTCGACAGGCAATGTATTCGCCGGAAGCTGGATGGAAGTAGTCACATTTTAACACAGCCATACAGCAATAAAAGATAAAGTTTTATGAATTAAACAACTCACCATAGGATTGGACGAAGCTGGGATCAACATATGTACAATTCTAAAAAAAAATAAGTTCATTTACGAAAAAGCAATCTTTGGGTGTGATTATATAAGGCAGCAAAATCCCAGCGATAAATATAATACAATTTATGCAAGATTGCTGTGTTAAAGCCTTAGCAGTACTAATTACAATTGCATGATAACATCGTAGAGCTACAAAATCGTAGATCTCTTTACATTTGCGCTGAAAATTGCAAATATCAAAAAGCGGGGGGAAGCAAATACCTCCAACTGAGAACCCATCTGAACTACAACCGCCTGCTCCTCACCGCTGCTTGTTGCGAAGACGGGCTTTAAGTGGAGGCCCTCGTTGTGCTGCGGGAGGCCGGAGTGGACTATCAGGTGGCCGTAATTAGCGGTGGTGCGTAATGCCTCGTCGTCGATGGGTCCATCGTAGTCACTGTCGCCTCCTCCTCCTCCGCAGTTCAGAGAGTACTGCCCGTCCAGGGCTTTTTCATCCGACTGTGACAGTTTGGACTGCTTTTTCTTTTCGCGCCGCTAAAACCGAAGTAGGTCATGACCAGAGAGATGGAAAAATCGCTGCAGTGCAACAAAACCAGAAACCTTTCGTTTTGGATGAAAGCGCCAAATGGCCCACACATGGCAGCCACTAATGCTACATAAAAATCTACCATACCTAGGCTAAAGCTTGACATTTTAAACCAGAGAGCCTATAGATTCAGTCATTGCTAATGAGCCGAAGAGTTTACTTAAAGACAAGAACGAGGAATTACTCCGGACAATATGGATGATATTAGCTGAATGTTGTTTAAATATTAGTTCGAGAAAAATAAAGTGGCAGACTTGGTCCATTTAACTCTTGAATGAAAGGGCGTTTCGCGCTCCAATCCCAACCAGAACTAAAACCGGTACTCGCATAAGAAATGACCTAGTGCTGCCGAAATCGATGGTCTAATTAAGGTGAGGATAACAGCAAAATAGAGGGCAACTGATCTATTGAAACGCACCCAAAGTAAGGCCGTAAAAGAATGCAAAAATGTTAAGAAAAGTAAATACCTTAATAATGTGTTCGCTCGTTGTGAGCTCTCCGCATTCTGGTTCCTCATTGTAGCGCTTCACGATACTGTCGAGGTCATGACTGGCAAACTTATGCAACCGGTTCTTGTTGGTAAAGATAAGGATGGCCACCTGGCATTCACAAAGCTGGCTCAACTCGAAGGCCTTATTGAAAAGGCCAACCTTTCGCTTGGCGAAGGTCACCAGAAGGGTTTTTTCGTCGTTAATCTTCTTTATGTCAATTTTTTTGCGTCCCATTGTAACGCAAAACTAGAAAGTGAACAAGCCGATTACTCGAAATCCCAAGCTTGAAGATTCACCTTTTTTTCAAAGCAGAAGCTGTCTATGCAAAAAAGAAATGCTAAAAAGTAAAGCTAACCCCCGTTAGAGGACTTTGGAAATGAAACGACAGGTACAGAAGCCCAGTTCCCAAAATTGCTTTTTGGAGGGACCGGGCTTTATCCCATGAAACGCCTTGGATGTCTGAATTGCGCCACCATAGTAAAATTTACCTAACACCGCATTTGCAATCATAAAAGAAGGCAAATTAATTTAACTTCTAGTATCCCAGGGCACTATATCGTTTACGAATTCCTTAAAAATCCTGCGCTGATAAGCTTGAATGACATTTAGAAAGAATGACGGCGAATAACTGCACCTACGCTCTCGAGTCTATAAGTAAGCTTTAATGTAAATAGCATGGACAAAGAGGACGCGGCATTAATTACATGTGAATGAAGTGAACATCATCTGTGTTTTACCAAACTTAAGAAACCCAGCTATAACTTCCAAAACACCAAAACGAAAGCATTTTGTAATTGGAAAAATTATAATGCAAATCAAGATATCGAGCACAAAAGCTTCATGGCCATTGCCTTGACCAGATTAGTAATTAGCAGCATCGCTTGTTGGTTAAATGTCCTTTTTTGAGATTTACTAGATAATTCTTCAACTAAATGTCTGCATTCCAAAGAATGTCACGTCTCGTGGTGTTACTTTACTTGTTTCTTCACAAACACCAAAACAACACTCAAGGGCTTTCATTACCGTCAGCCACAGTGGAGCATGTTCTACCAAAAAGACAATCTTCATTGCTCACAAAGCAAAAACCCGAACAGCCAAGTACATAACCAAATATCGACTCGAACTCGAGCTGAAGGTCACGAAAGTACTGCTGGCATATAACAGGTGAAGACTACATGGAACACAGGCTGTCCCTTACCGCGATTTTAAATGGCGTTTACTGAGAAAAAAACTAATTAAATCTGATGTCTGCTTTCATGTGGTACTTTAGGCTGTCATGACAATTTAAAGTTCGATGTGACTTGCACATTAGTGTAACATGTCGCTAGTGTTTCGTACGAGAACAGAGCATACAAGCGCACACATACATTCGCGAGTTTGGCTGGAATTTACGGAAGTTCTACAAGAATTTCCTGCATATCAATAACGTAGTTTGAAAAGCAAATAAAAACCAGAGTCAGAAATGCACTTATCAGCACTACAGTAAGATTGCAACAAACATGATGGAGGAAAAACACTGACTGAGGATGTTTGTTAATTTAAAGGATTAAAATTGCTCACTGGGTACGCTAAAAACCAAGTCTTCTTAACATAAAAAAACACTGCTAGAAGCCAGGTATACAGGACATTGCTTCAAACAACGATAATTCAGCTTGAAAACAATAAGGGTCTCAGTATAATCTCAGTAAAAATAAGTTAGTAAACTTGTAAGGCGTAATATACGATGGCAGAAAGCTGATTCATTCGTTTTCCTATGCACCGTACTATCGAAAAATCAGCAAACAAGCCAACAATTTAATGTAGCCCGACAATGCGGTAAAGCTGGTTATTCCAGCCAGCCTCAAAACACAGGGCCCAAATTTCACACTAATGACACCGAATTTACCACTGAGACCATAATTCATTTTTTCGACAACTATTGATCGTATAGTTACTGTTGGTACCAAAACCTAAATACTCAAGAAAAGTTGGGATATGACCCAAAGACCACAGGTTTACCAAAATGCAAAGAATAACTGCTACAAGACAAACAAACGGCTAGTTTTAATTACCAGTCAAAAAATGTCAAAGTGAGACTACTTTTAGAATAACAAAATAAAACACATGTGAAGAATCTACGGTCAGGTAAGGTGGGAACCACAAAGAAGGATTTCATTCGGTTACGTCGTCTATAAACATTATCTAAACAGGGTGCAGGACAGAAACAGCGCCTAGTAATAAATACAGCCTTGCTAAACTACAGACATTAACTTACGAATGTGAGAGCTTACACAGGTAGTCCCTAAACACCATAACAGTAGCCAACAACATCTGGATAAGAGAGCGAGTGTAGCAAATTATCACTGGAAGTGTTTATTAACTAAAGGAGACTTATGTAACTTCGTAGTTTTACATATACATAATGCGGAGGGCCTTTAATGGGATTAATAATTTGGAATTAGTACGACACCAAGTAGGAAAACACAAACGACTAAAAGCACCATAGACTGAGTGATGTGCACAATTATATCAATAATTGGAACCAATGAACTTCGGCATTACTATAATAGACCTCATGCACTCACGACGTGCTCCCAACAGAAAAAAGGATAAGACAGGGCACACGCAAATCAACCAATGAGCCGATAAGGAGCATGAGAGGAACTTTAAGCAACCTAAAGCGGCCTTAACGCGAATAACCTTTGAAAAGTATAAACAAGAATATAGCTATTTTTAAACATTCTGTAATGTTTGGAATTTTCCATGTATGTTTTTTAAAAAAGCATTTATATATTAACATTGAAAAGTTAGCCGTAATAATCTGAAAAATAAATGGCAAAACACTTGACTTGCAAATAAATGAGAACAATGAAGACGTATAAATTCGGCTGTTGAGTAAACTGTAAAAACAATTGTTAATTTCTAGTTTATTTAAGAACTTTGTTATTGGGTAAATACAGTCTTTGTTTCCAGAAGTAATCTAATCTCCGTTTCTCAAAACTTACTTTTTGATATTGACGTTGCTTCACCTCATTAAATAATCTATTACCTTGAATGGCAGCATAACAGTCAGGTGAATTCTCAAATGCATTAGTTTTGTGAGCCCTACTCTGTGAAGAGCTAGAGAACGAGCTGACACCTGGTCGGCTCCTCAAAATTCCTCCCTCCTTATCAACCTCATAGCTTCTCCGCATTTCTGTCAGGTCTTGGCGTGTGCTCATTTTCTCACCTAAATTGTTGTCTTGGAAAATTTCTGCGCCTCCAAAATCTTGAATCAACTTCCCTTTAAATACTTCACTTTGGAATTATTAGATTTCGGGGCATTGCATGACCAGGTCTCCTTCCATAACTTGATAGATACTAAAACAAGATCACCTTGACTGCATTATTTTGATTCTCGGGATAAAAATCAAAAGTCACTTGAATACACTAGCTGTGAAAGGGTGGGCACAAAGTAGATGGAGTTAGGAAAGACCGAACTTCGGAGAGCGCTTTAAGGGGACATCTCCCTAATCATGATCAGCATCGGAAGATGGTGAGGAGGAACAAGAGGAAGCTCGCGAGGACGAGGAGCTGCTACAACTACTGCAACAACAAAATTCATCAGAATGAGAGGCTGTCTCTGTCAAACAAGATGGCTGTGTAGGACTTTTAACTTCGCATTTGGTTACATGGGTCCGTTTCTCGTTTGTCTCCCCGTCTTCCTGAGAACAAAGTACGGACGTAGGTATTGAGGCAGTAGTAGATGCAGATAGAGGACACGTTAAAGTCTGGCGACGACGACGAGGAACCCGCAGAATTCGCCTTTTACACACGAACGCACCACGGGGTGGATCAGAAGAACTGCATAAAAGAGGGTGCAGCAAGCCCTCGGGTAATGCCTAAAAATGGTGTCGAATGCACTGAAATATTTTGGTCGTTTTTCGAACTTGTCTTGTTATGAGAACGTACAACTATTTCTTGATTACTGCACCAAGCTGGCTAACAAGGTAGGAGTTAAGGGAAGGTAGAAGTCGAGGATATTTATGAATAAACAAGTCTTTAAAAGAAAATGAAAGCAGCAAGAACCTAAAAACCGACATTACCTGCACTAGTTCAACTAAAGTTAATAAGCAACGCACTTGATTGTTATAATGATTAAATAATCTTCAAAACTAAAGGGTGATCTCATGGACTACACAGGTGGTAAATCAGCCGTAAAGAGTTACAGATGTATGAGCACAATTCCAGATAAATCAAGACAGTTGCAATACAACCAATTTAAAAACCAAAAACTGATAACAGCTTAAACATAGGCCAACCACAAATTGAGAGTGTGTGCGCTAACCGAAACCATCGGCAACACGAATTTTAAGGCAAAGTAGAATTCACTAAAAAGATAGACTGGTCTTCTGAACAAAAAGATATACTGTTATCACATCATGTGAAGCATGGACACGCCACTTATTTCCAGTAAATGAGTCACAAGGAGTTTATATTTTATACAACAACAAAGTGCCAGCAACCTAAGTGCAGAAAAAAATTAATTAAATACAGTACGAACGCATATTTGTGCGAGTTATTTGCATTAATACTCTTGTACCCCGGAATTCAGCTGTGAAAGTTTGTTTATATTTACAATTCATAGACATAGAAGAATGATATGCGCAAACAGCGCATGCTCAAACGAGTAAACACTAAAAAAATGAGGTGCTGAGAAACGGGGCTGAATTGACACGTCAACAGAGATGGCAGGCGTGAATTATCACGACCTTCTACAGCAAAACAGTTCAGTATAAGTTATTAGCAGTGGAGTTATGGTAATAGGTGAAGTTCACTGAAAGCGATTACCATCGGTACATGAGCGTAAACGATTTATGTTTAAGGATACTCACAATAACAAAGAATTTGAAATAAATTCGCATAAATTTTACTTGCACACTGATCTCCTAGCCCAGAACTTAGGGATTACAAATGGCTGAAGCGCCGTGACCTATAAGGTAATCCAGATGAAAACGCGCAGTTATTGCATAAAGCCAAAACCCTCCCACGTCATAACACCGGATTTTCCTAGGCACAAAGCTTATCCAGAACTGCGTTTTTAGTCTAGTAGATAACAACATTTTTTGGATTAGCAAAAGGTTGCGATTTATCGAAACTTTAACGATTATTAACGATACTTCGTAATAAAGAAGCATTAAAAACGGTGGAAAAAAGGGTTTTCCAATGGCATCGTAAAAATACCAAATTTCTAAATTACGTGATTCCGATATGATCAAGTTAACATAGAACCCATGAAAATGTAGCACTTGTGCCTTAATTCATTATTTTAAATCATATACAGTGGAGCTGGGTTCAGTAACAATATCAAACAATCCGTGGAATATAAAAACACGGGAAATTGCAGAAATTTCATGGGTGGGTGGTCTTTTCCTTGTTATAGAAAAAGTAAAACATTGCAAGTCACCACCTCCTTTGTAAACACAACAAGCCCTAGCAGATGCATCATTTCGTAGGCATACTTCAGACGTTAACCATTTAAAAATTGAATAACGATGTTGAAGAAAACTGTAGCACGTTATAACATACCCTATCACCTGATCTAAATTCGGAGTTCTGCAGAATACTTCCAAACTGGTAAAGAAACTTCTTCGAGAATGAGATGTCACCACTGAGGTATGATGATGCGAAGACGCCCTCCAGCCGCACCTTTGCCCTACGATGCATATCTGCGAGCAAATCAGCGGCTCTTTTAAAGTTCTCCCATGTATGACATTGTGATGGGTCTGAACAAGAAAAATCAGAACCGGGCATTTTACCTTGATATATGTTTAGCGTGGCTCTTAGTGTTCGATGAAGATGAACTTCGGCGGATTGATTATAAAGTTCAGTTTCACGTCTTATCTTTTTGTTAATTGAATAGCATTTGCGGCAGAGATGCTGAAAAGGCAAGTGGAAGCGAATGCATGTTTCCGGGATGCGATCCCAACACCCACCCGTAAATTCACCCTCATCTCTATTCATCTATTCGCCAAGTGCGAGCTTCAGGCATGAGACCAAACAGGAACCAATGAAAACGGCCGACGGGCTGAACAATATTAATCTTGAGTAGAATAAGGGAACAAATATTTAGTTGAAAAGATTTTTGCATAGGTTGCTTTATACTTAAAAAGAAATTAGCACTATATAGCACTTCACATTAAATATTCGTTTAATATCATATCGCATTATTATTACATTTTTCATAATTATATAGGTTGATTTCATATTCACTTCGGTTAATTTCTAGAGTTTAAAGTAAATGGCAATTACAACTTATAAAAAATCCCCTGCGACTAATCCAGCACTTCCCGCACATGAGTTTTTAGTGATGGAACCCTTTCTTAATGCAAACAAATTTGATTTATGTTAATGGAAATAATTGTTTCTTAAACTAAATGCGTATTTATAATACGGATGGTGAGAAGTGCTTGTATGTGAAACGGAATTTTTTTCCTGTAAGTTCCAGATTAATGCGACTTTGAGGGCTTAGTGTTTTGAATAAGGATATTTTGAACACATATCCTGACGTCGAAACACCATCTCTGACTTATTTGCCATGAAGAATAAAAAACAGATAGGACAATTCAAAAACGACAATGCTGTTATTTCAAAGAATAATACTATGATAAATAGAGTAAGTGGGGAATGTTCAGCATCAAACTTTAAGCAAAGTTGAATAGAGTTCATCACGTTTACTACTAACCTCCTTGAATTGTGTTTACCTCGCTGAGATCTTTTAGTGTTGGGTGCTATATGTTGGTCTCTAAAGCACAGTTGCAACACCATTGTTAACTACCAGGCATGCGACAAAATAGTAGCTGGAGGAACGTTATGTATTTTAGACAACTCCACACATCGACAGAATTGAAATAACTTATGGACAAAGTTAGAGTGAGGTTATCGAAAAAATGAACATTGGGTGAATATGGTTGCGGCCAGACCTACAGGCACAACCTTTGGAAGGCAGACCGATGTGCTTTGGTCAAATGTGTAGCGTTACAATTTTGGAAGTTGTAAGTGACACATGGCATAAATCAGAACCGAAACAATTAATAAATCAGCCTAACATGGCCAATGTTGCAAATTTTATTGTAACACTAATCCAAAATTCTTCCCTGTGAATATTGACAAATAAAAATGTTGCATTACAATGGTTCGGTCTTAAAAAAATTAAATTATCGACAGAAATACATTGCATTCACATTTACTGACATTTCTAGGTTTGAGGAATGCAAAAATGTACGGCAATGGGCTGTTTAAGGTCTTGCACGGTCAATGGGCTCACAGGAATTTTTAATGGTGAATTGCACGCCTTTAAAAAACCTCAGATAGATTAAATGCCAATTTTCTTATCTGTAACCTGTGACTATGAATCTAACAATTGCAAATAAAAGGTGGTATGATAATAAAACTTTAGTGTTCGTAAGCACAGCCAATATTCTGTAATAAGATCGTTAAAAATTTATGAAGCAATTGATGGACAACTGTTGTAGATTTGTAGACGAAAGTCTTTATGCAGCTGATAAATTTCGACTGGAAAATTTAAGATTTCATTTGCAGGTCAAATATGAGAAAATTTTCACATTAATCGAGCATAAATGCACTTCATTTCAAACATTGAGTTTTAGTATAGTCGTGAATCATTAAGAATTGTTTTCAAAATGTTGATTCCATCCATAGACAAAAGGTATCATGGCATTGAAAAACATCACATAAAATAGTTAATGTTGCAAAATATAACTAATTGCTCAATCGTGTTACATGAGCGATTGCGGTCATTTGCATGTTTACGAAACTAGTTAAGAGAAATTTATGCTTATGTATTGAACTGAAAACACACGGTAGCCCGTTTAAACAGAGCAAAAGCATTTTAACATTTTTTCTCAGATTTATAGGGTACGGAGTTTGATTCTAGATATGTTATAATAGATTTGACAATGACAAGCAATTTTAATGATGTCTTAGTTAATGGAGTACTGATAAGTGTGAATTAAATTTCTCGCAGTATCGATTGCTGCTTTAAACCATCAATTACGAACTTCAAGGCCGAAATCGTTAAGCATTCCAATTCCCGCCGTTTCCTGCTAGGTGCGTACGTGACTTGTCTTTCTGCCTCTTCGGTATTTTTCCGCTTCTACCATGGGTCTGAAAAAGTTAAGTGTTGCAAACCTCGATGTCAATGGCAAGCGTGTGTTGATGAGGTTAGTGTAGAGATTTACTTTTACAGATTAGGGTCGATTTCAATGTCCCAATGAAAGATGGAAAATGTACGAACACGCAAAGGATCGCTGCTGCTATGCCAACTGTTAAACATGTTCTTGAGAAAGGTGCCAAGAGCGTTGTATTGATGTCTCACATGGGTCGCCCGGATGGTCAGCCAAATATGAAGTACTCATTGAAGCAGATTGTTCCGGACGTAGAGAAGGAGTTAGGAAAGTCGATCACATTCTTAAGTGATTGCGTTGGACCTGAGACAGAAAAGGCTTGCAAGGATCCTGCTCCTGGGACAGTTTTCCTTCTAGAGAACTTGCGCTTCCATGTCGAAGAGGAGGGCAAAGGATTAGATGCCAGTGGCAACAAGGTACATTTTATCACGTCATAAACTCTGAGTTCAACAGCGCTGATGGTCGTGATACGTGCAAGCAGTTTTGAATATTCTGTTTTTTCATTCCTTATCGGAAAGATGGCCCAGTAGGTGTAACAAAAATGTGTACCTGACGTCTTAAACTCGATCAGTGCCTGTATTTATGTTCGAAATTCTTAAACTATTTTAGCCCATATAAGGTAACTGTTTTGCTAAGGACGGAACTTTTTTGCTAAAAAATTTTTTGATACCTCTGCAGGTAAAGGCTGATCCAGCTAAGGTCGAAGAATTCAGCAAGAGCCTGACTGCTTTGGGCGACGTTTATGTCAATGATGCATTTGGAACGGCCCACCGAGCCCACGCGTATGTTCATGCTATGTAGTTTGCTTTTCTTAAGACGTTCGGGTAAAGTATAAGTGCTTATTTGTCAGGTCAATGGTCGGGTGTAAGCTTCCACAACGTGCTGCCGGTTTCTTGCTGAACAAAGAACTGGAATACTTCGCAAAGGCGCTTGAGAACCCAACGCGACCATTCCTTGCAATTCTTGGAGGGTATGTCAAGTTTTCTTGGTTATCATTTTATAACTGTTCACTACATCGGATAATTTTTCCTTTAGTGCTAAAGTGACGGATAAGATTCAGTTAATCAACAACATGTTGGATAAGGTTGACGAGCTGATCATTGGCGGCGGAATGGCCTTTACCTTCCTTAAAGTTCTTGATAATATGAAAATCGGCAAAAGCTTGTTTGATGAGGCTGGCGCCAAGACCGTAAAGGATATCATGGAAAAGGCCAAGTCGAAAAACGTCAAAGTTCATCTTCCGTCAGATTTCGTCACCGGCGACAAATTCGCTGAGGACGCTGCTGTTGGCACAGCGACGGTTCAATCAGGCATTGACGATAACTTGATGGGCCTTGACTGTGGACCGAACTCAACTAAAGAGTTCGCTGAGGCCATCGGCCGTGCGAAGACCATCATTTGGAATGGCCCTGCCGGTGTTTTCGAATGGGATAATTTCGCGAAGGGCACGAAAGCCGTTATGGATGCCGTTGTGGATGCAACTGCTAAGGGAGCTATTACAATTATAGGTGAGCTTTGTTCTCTACCATTGACGAGGTCTACCACCGGTTCCAACGTCCATCTACTGGGGGAAACAAATTTTCATGCCGCGAAAATGGTCTTTTTTAGGTGGCGGCGACACGGCTACTTGCTGTGCCAAGTGGCACACTGAGTCGAAGGTCAGCCACGTGAGCACCGGCGGTGGCGCCAGCTTGGAGTTGCTGGAGGGGAAGAATTTACCTGGCGTGGCTGCACTTTCAGACGCCTAGATCGACAGTCAATCAAAGGAAATGCACTGAGTCCGTGCGCACCAAACGCGCCCCCTATCTCCCTATGTACCTCTAGTCTTTGCGTTTTCTGATTTCCCATGAATACACGTTTAATTTGCTTCATTTTGTTTATGTGATACCACGTAATTAGGCCATTTGTGTCGTCTCATGGGTGTTCACGGGCTCGCTATCTAAGCTCTCAAGCCGGTGTCAAATAGGTTATGGAAATGGACATCCAACCACGTCCACAAGTGTTTGGACTTCAGGAATCGTATGCAACCTACTTGGATGCTCACCAACCAGTTTATATAAGCAAGAAAACGGTTTTACTGTGTACTATTGCCCATTAAACTCAAAACATACCAGCTAATGTAACAGTGGGGGTTGGAAATGTACTCGGCAAACTGCAATGACGGTTGACCCGCTACATTCCCTATTCAGGGAAGGGAATCGTCGTGAGCGAAGCATACAACCCTTGGCGTTATGATCACGAGGTGTTAATGCATTTTTCGTGGATGAAATGCAGGAGTTTACAAACTAATAAAACGTCAAGCAAGATATGGAAGTCATCAGGTCAAAAAACGGGGTTGAAGAAGGGGAATAGAGATATGAACTGGGTCACGTTACACTGAGATCGCGACAAAATGCCTGCGATTTGGTGACTGCTGTTGAAACGCAGCGTCGAAATTTGCGGGAAAACTAGGGCAAAAATAAGAAAGAAAACGTATTAGGTCTCGAAAGCCTGAGACGCACGACATTCGTGTCGATAGCTGCCTCTACCTGTTTAAAAGCTAGTCATCAAAACACTAACGGCAAATCGGGAGGATGGTCTGGACGTCTCCAAGCCAACATTCAAGGAGCCAAGTAATACCTAGAGCTAAACGACTATATATGTAAAAGTAGAAAAAAAAGCATGAAAATATATTGGCAATGGTGGACACCTAGTCCGCGCATCAACCACCCACTGATCATACTGCTAACTAATCCGGTTGCGTTCTCTTTGTGAGCGAAAAAATGAATGCGACTTTGAAGCATACGGCACCGAGGACCATTTAACGGCCTCAATTCTAGGGTAAGTAGATTTAAAACTCGACCCACATGCAGGACAGAGGGTGCTACGGTTTCGGCGGAACGGGGGGCCAGGCGGTTTTGGTGGGATTACGCGCTGCGGTGGCCGGCTGACGCGACTGGAGGTTAGTGGCAACATCAGCAACAGCTTGCTGAAGGGCCAGGAGCGAGGCGAGAGCAGAGGTCGGTCCCAATACCGCGGGCGGCTGATAATCGGGAATACCAGATGACGACGCCAAGTGATGGTTGGTACCAATGACCGCCTCACCACTTCCTGAGTAGCGCTGCTGCTGCTGCTGCTTTTGAAGCGCTAGGTGAAGTTCGCTTTGAAGTTGATTCAGGCGCGAGTTTTGTTCCGTTACCTGAGCTCTAAGCATCTAAAAGGAATTGCACAATTTTGTTGGCTTATGAGCTTACATCGTTTTCGCGGCACGACTCCTATTATTAAAGGGATTACGACTGTACCTAGATTGATACAACGAACGGGGTTGCCCGAATCGAACGCCGTTTTAGTCTCAGAATAGCTACCAAATATGCTGTGCGTTGTGAAAATCTGCCACATAAAAAGTGTAGCACACGGTCACTACCGGATCTTGAGTCTGCTTCGTTTTTATTTACCTGAACTTGGTCCCAAGCGTTCTCGACCGATGGTGAGTTGTGCTGTTGTAAGGTGGGAGTAGGGGGGGCAGGAGCTAGTGAGCGGACAGACGAGACGCCACTGATGCTTTCGGGTGCCAAGGCGGGCGGTCGAAAATGCGGCGTCGGCGACGCAAAGAGCCCAGCCGTTGGAACTGACAGCATGGGCGGTGTGGCAAACACATCACCATTGTGTGGATGAGTTGACCAGTCAGCGGTGGGGGTAGTAGCGTTCGGAGGCAGACGTTGATTGGCCAGGAGGACACACATAGCGGAGTTGAGACGGGCATTCTCGGTAACCAAAAGCTGACAGGTCTGGGAAAGCTGCTCCACTTTAAACTCGAGGCTGGCTAATTCTAACAATTAACAAACGAAAGACTATTGGTAAATCTAAAAATAAAATTCGAAAATGGAAACACAAACAAACACATCCAAACTGTGTTTTAAAGAAACCAAGTCCTTTTAGCGCAAACTAAATAGGGCAATCGCAAGAAACAGGCCACAACGAAGAGGCAGATGGGCGGTGTGCCTGATCAATTTACTCGCGACAAGGCAAATCTCCGTTGCAATGTATTAGGTGTATGACTTACTTTTTACCGATTGTTCAGCAAATTTATTTAATATCGTAAAGTGGAGAACAACGAAATTAATCTTAAAAACACATTCCATCGTCTACCATGATCCTGCGCCGTCTCCCGGGTAATGTACGAATGCCGTCGCGAAAGGAACTTGCAGGCTTTGAGGCAACCAAGTCTTCATCGACGACGACTTTACGCACACCGTCCCCAGCGTTTTGAGCTGTTTATCCGCTAAGGCGGGCCAAGTCTGGTGAATATGACGCGTGTGGGAGAACTCTCCATCCCAAGTTCAAGGGGTCTTCTGAGTCGTGCGAGCAACGTGAAGTAGTCGAACGTTGTCATTCAGCAGCACAATTTGCCTGCTTACTTGCCCTTTCTCATCAAGTTCATAGCTCTGTTTGTTCAATTGTCGGCTGCGGCGTTTCGCGGTGGCCGTCTAACCACCAGTTTCCAGTCCGTAATAAAGCGCACCCTTCATGGCTCACCAAATAAACATGGAGAACTTTCCTCACCGGACGTTATGTTTTGGCGTCGACTTTTTCTTTTGGATTATCGTACAAAATAGACTTTTCATCACCTGCCACGACTTTCCACAAGTTATTTTTTGTTGCCAGTGAGCAAGAAGTGAAGGGCGTGTGTTCATACGTTGACCTAAATTGAGTTAGGTCAATACGTGTGAGGAGACCCAGCTTCCAAGTTTTTGAATTATTTCCATTTGGTGGTACAAACGCATGAAAATGGCTGTTTGGGTGACTCCTGCCAGTACTGAAAGCTCCTTTTGCGTTTGCACTGAATCTTCATCCAGAAGAGCTTGCAAAGGCGTATCTTCAAACTTTCGAGGCCGCTGTCCGGGGAGCAGCGGGTCACTAAGACCGAAATCACAACTTCCGAAGCGTTTGTACGAATAATTACACGTTTCAAAGACACAAAGTCGACACCAAGAACACTACAAATTGATTGGCTTGCTTTAGAAGCACTTCTTCCTTGTTCAAAATCGCATAAAATGCAGTGCCATCGAATGTGTTGTTTGACAGTTGCTATCGCAAACTCTGCTATTCTGAGAGGTTATGTAACTCACGTAGTCTTGCCGTTCGGTGTTCTGGAACCTTGCATCCGATCCTTTCAAATCGCAAAAGATAGCGAAGAACAATCGGTAAAAATTAAGTCATACACCTTATAGATTAGCCTTTGATAAAGACCAGTGGTAAATGTGATCATGCGTTTATGGTTCGGCTCAACGATGGTAATTGTGAGGCACATTCGATCAGCTACGACACTATCTGAAGGTTTTGGAAACGATCAAGTGTTGTTTGGGGAGCGGGTAAGACTGATCTTGTCACCTGAAAAGCAAGAATTGCGTCGAAGAACGAGGTGAACTAACCGCATAAAAAATGACAAAACCTAGCCGTGAAGAACGCGCTTTACAAAAACCGTACTGCACATCTGCCGGTGCCTTAGATTTACAGCACATGACGACATAAGCATACGAACTCCATTTACCACGTTGGTAGTGTTTATGTGGCTCCACTGTAGCGTGAGGCCAGACAGCACTGACTGGCACACGTCAAAAGCATGATGACTGGAGGCGACGCATTAGACCACAAAGCACAAATGAAAAAAACCATTCTTGGCTAACTAGCGCCAACGTAGAGCAGGAGGGAAAAACGAATGACGAAGACCCTATCAGAAAAGGTGGCAGGCAAAGCGAGCATGACCACAAGAAACGTACTGGTGGCGAGGGGCCTCGTGAGATATTGCTCGAAGGGGACGAGGTCCGATGCGCCGTTGAGCTCAGTCCGAGTGGGACGGATGACCCGAGGAGGTGGATGGCGGAGACGGTTCGAAGTGCTGGTCCCAGCAGCTGCTGCTGCGGCCCTGGACGCACCACCACCACGGCCACCGCTACCACCAGTACGAGGAGACGGGCTGTGACCTAGATGTGGCAGACTGATCACGCCGTTCGATTCATGCGGGTTCGTGTTAACAGCGAGGCAGTCACGCGGGGTGTTACCGCCTCCGTCGGTTCCTGTTCAGAGAGGAGGACAAAGCGAAATCAAGTTAAAACTTCAACACTGCAGAGTTCGTCGTAAATGCTGTTTTACTCAGAAGAGCCACTTAAAGCAAAGCAAACCAATCCACTTGGAAGTGCGACGCTTCTTGAACACTTTTCCTGCAACAAAACTGACATTTAGAGCTCATTTCCCCAGTTTTTTTGCAGCCCAAAACAGGATCAAATTGAAGTAACGAAAAATAGTGTGGCCGTATCAAGAGCTTAAATCATTTAGTGCTTTCATAATACAAAGCCAAATTCCCTGTTCACCGTGGTGCTTTCGAGTCAAATAAACCGCCAATACTGATAGAGAGTCTAGATATGAATATTCTCAGTAAAAAAATCCACAAAGAGCGGAAAAATACAAAGCAAAGGAGCTCGGCAATACCCATCCGCTTCGATAAACTAGAAACTATACAGCGGGTTCGATGGTTAAAATGAAGGACGCAGCATGGAAATCTCAACAGTGATTTTAGCATTTAGTTCTTAGATCCAGAGCAAAATGATGTACTCACAAACTTCAAAAAAACTATGCATACAAGGATAGAATACCAAGCCAACCTATCTACAGTGAAGGTTATCGTTAAACCCATGTACATAATTGCCTCAACCATGATTCGCCTCCTTGCACATAAGTTGCAACACGACGACACCTTCAACAATGCTGTGACCGGTTTTTCAATTAATCTGCAGAAATGATATTTTAATACTGGAAAATGCTACCATAGTCACACAAGCAGCCCGAGCACCACCTCTACCGGGAAACAGAACGTTAAGTTCGAATCATCACGCAGCTATTACCACTTACTGTTCGCTTATAAGACACCCCAAACGAACTTACTTTGACTTTTGACAACACTTTGTATCGCACAAATCACCTCCTAGTTATGTATCTTTACTCAACAACACTATAACCACAGGGCACAACCCGAATTTCTATGTATAAATGAATCATAAAAGAAAAGAGGGAAATCTTGACCAGGAGCAGTGATATGACGGGAGTTCGCATAATTAGTGATGGCCTTGGACTAGTATTGCATTTATTACTTCTACGGTGTAATAATAAAGCAACTTGCTAAGCAGCGTTTTTAAGAGGTAACGTCCGTTAGTGACCTGTACCAGGAAAGATTACTACCTAAGAGGGCAATTTAGACCGCAAGTAATCAATATTTAGCAGCCAAAGTCCATGCGGAAAATAAGAGAGTTGCTATATTGATGAGTGGCTGTCACCAAGGTACATACTAGCAATTAACATTTTACACTTTTTTATCGAATTCAACTAGTTGTTTTTGCAATAACATAAACAGAAATATGTTAGGATGAGAACAAATGGTACGTACCAATAACCATAAAGATCATAGAAAGGATTACGCAGTACTAGTGTGTTTTGTGTTGAAGTGGAAGCGGCATGTGCCTCCTGGCAGCGTTAAGTATGTTTACGCATCGTAAAACACTGGAGGCATTATTAGACTACTCGTCAGAAGCATTTGACGCATACGCCCGCACGAAAGGAACAAAGAAAATACCTGAACAGCTACTAGCTGTGACAAAACGCTTATTGGCTCGACTGCTCCTGGAGCTAACAACGCTTGGGACATCTTCGATGAATTCTTCGCCAGCCACAGCGTCATCGTCGTCGTCCTCGATGTCGTTGTCGTCGCGCTCAGAATCTCCTCCCCAGGTTGCCATTGCGGTGGCGTCCATGCAGCTAGTTGATTCGGAGGGTACGGTGGCGAGGCCGTTGCGCAGGCGGTTGCAACCACCCCCTTTGGTGACGTCCTTTTCACCGCCTGACGAGTCAACTGGCTGTTGACGGTGTTCCTCCCGCCAGATGCGGGCCTCCCGCATGCTTTTGTACAGCCGTTCTGTGTTGTCCGAGTAAGTGGCCTCTGGTTCCTGGTAGAGGATTGAGTGATTAAATTTATCGAAGTGGACATGTAGCGGCCTCGTTAGCACTACCTTGCAACCCTGCTAGTCGACAACCCGTAACAGCTCGAGAAGAAAGGCCAGAGAGAAGATAGCAAATGTAACGATTCATTCACATTTGACCACCTAAGTCTTTTACAGCACAGCGCTTGAGTGAATATCGACAATCGATGACATTCGACCAATTCGCGAAAGAGCTTCAGCCACGATTGTTCGATGAAAATACACTACAGCCAAAAGCACGTTGGTGACGCTGCAGCGGGCTGCCAGCGATAGCGCGGGTGAAGCTTTTTTGCAGACCAAGTAGTGTCAATGACTCATCCATATTTCTCACTGGTCGCCTGCTAATGATGCTCACTCATCCACACACAGGACACCTGGCTGGCGTGACGCCAATAAGCGGTCGTGTCCGCTGCCGCCTGTCTTCGTTCTCGAGTCACTACAACCTTCAAACATCGATTACAACACAATAGGCAAGCATTCAAAACTTCATATGCTGGGGATCGGTAAGAAAGTCAAGTGCCGAGAATGCACTGAAATGCATTAGTTGTAGTTTACTTCAGTGTCCAGCACGCCGAGCCAAATTCCAACACTACATCATTCTGCTAACATTTTACTGGCTGTTTGTTAGTAGTTGGAATGTTTGAGCAGTTCATAGGACAGGATAACACGGCACGCACCCTCATTTGACGAATTCGACACAGTACCATCTTACAATATTTCACCGGGATTCAATAAAAAAAACATGAAAACTGCTTTCGTAAGTACATAAACGAACGGGACATCAACAGAGATGGTGTTTTGTCATCATCCTCCGGACTCTGCTACCCTTACGCTGCAACCAAATGTCAGAATCCATTCTGGCATCCAAAATATGATGGACGAATTCTTTATGTATCCGCCAATCGAAATTAGAATAAGGGAAAGTGGAGAAAGATGATATGCATAACCAATAAACTCTAGGAGGGCTGTTGCCTGTGCAAACAAGGACTCTTAGGCGGCGTGTGCAGACGGCTCGAATTTATGCCTAACTGAAATATGGAGGGAAGGGAGAAGTGCACAACAGTGGTGAAACTAAGGCCAGTGATCACTCCAGGAGCCCCCCTTCCTTCGGCTAGACACCATCAGCTTCATGCATACTCTACCTGGTTTTACTTTTGATGGCCACCGATGTGACACCTTGGCCAGGCGCTGGATGCGCCAATCGCGGATTCATTCAGACTGAAAAATTCGTGGACATACAACCTCAGAAAATTTGTGCCTTGAAACCAAGTGTGCTCAATGTTTAAAATTCTGCATTAGTGAAACCATTACGATGATCGATGGTAGCATTTTCATGCAAGAAAATTCATTAATTGTTCCTTGGTGCCATGCAAAGCCTGCGTCCTAACTCATAGTTTCTCGGCAATTAGGGAATCTTGCCAACTCCCTCAACTTTGGATCTTGCGGTCAGTGATTGTTAGGGATTAAAAATGTTTACTTGATGTTTGCTGCAACACGCCTGACAATCAAATGCACCTGTCGTTATTTTTAGAAACAACTGTAGAGCCCTGGCGGATGTGAGGGAACTTACAATCCCGCCCATTGCTTGTGGTGAACGCGGTGGCTTTGTGCTGTGAACAGTAACGCTTAAAGGTGGTTGTAAGGGAACAAAATTCCCCACCACACATATGCCAATACCTCAGCCAACCCCTGGGAACAGAGCGCATTTGAACCACCGCAAACCAATAATCGTAAAATGGCATAGCGGAGCGTTTTCATCGTCAAAAGAAGTACGTTTCAGTGGTTCAAAGTTATGGAATCCGTTGGGTAGAAGCCGTATAGGACACAGGTTGTTATCTGACAGAATAGGTATCGATTGAACAATAAAAAATCCAGGACGATTGCTTAAACATCACCACAAGTGTCAGGAAAAAAACGCAACAATTAATTTGAACGGCTAAAAGACATTGAGAAACCCGAAGCACGCTCAATCCCGTTCTTAGCATTGAAAAGGCTCCGTTCTCTTGATTCTACATCTTCGAGCACAATGAAAAAAGGTGCTCTAGCCATCGATCACTAGCACACCCTCGAACAACAGGCCTCAGTCGGAGCCAGCACTAGCGTCCGCTGAATGCCAGCAGAAAACAACACGACCTGGCAGAACTGGCCGGCGGCCTTACCAGTACAGTTTGGACAGTCTAAGTCGGTCGACTAAACCACTCACTCGAGAGTCCAACCACAACTATTCGATTGGTAGAAGACCAACATTTTCAACCGATCGCACGAAAATAAGATAGCGAGGGCCGAGAGGTTACACCTACGGGGGTAATTTGGTGACAGTTATCAGATCAATGGATTCGTCTCGACACCTATATTTTGTCTTGCCATAGAGTTCATCATCCTTCAAAATGACTCCCACCATTAATAACACCTACAGTGACTTTCCTATTTCAAGGTCACACATTTTAAGCCTACGTGTTGCCGTACCCAGCAGGCGGTCGAATCTCCGTAATCTACAGCAACGATTAAGTCCTGCAATTTTTTTTAAAATAACGGTAAGAATGAAATATGGGCAGATGTGATTCCGGAACCCTAAATGACATCGCATCCGATTGCGATTCTGTGGATTGTTGCAAAACCCGTGCTTTAAATCAATGCTATTCACGTGATACGCGCAGTTGATGTTGCCACAGCTGCTGTTCCCCTTGTCTATCTGCTTCGACTAGCATACTCGAGACACAGAAAGGTAATTTTTTTAAAAAAAAGACTCAACAACTTGAAAGACTACCTGGAAGGTGACGACTTCGCACTTCTGAGTGACGGCGTCGCTGTCACTGCTAGCGATGGATGTGGTACCTTGGGTGTTGGGACGACGGGCTGGGATGTGGCTGTTGGCAAGACTCGAGGTTGCCAAAACAGAATTCGTGGTTGTGACGCTAGCGTGAGGCGACGGTGACGGCACCTACAGCAAATATGCCTTTTAACAGCTCGGACCGAAATTCAACGAGGTAGAGATTGATTTGCATTAGGCGAGGAATTAAGGTGGAATTGAAATTTCTTATTTCAAACCCGGTGATTTGATGGACAGTTGTCTTTTAGTGGCTACGCTTCTCAAAAAGCCATTAATATTTCAAAACAAAGCAAATGAACACTGAAAACGATAAAATATTCAATTTTAGCGGCCTTAAGGATGACCTAACAAAACGTGCCGGTGTGGGGGGATGCCAGACGAGTTCAAATGTCAAAAGTCAACAGCAATCGTGTCAGTGTTCACAAAAATTTGTTTGTTGATTTGGAACTCGATATGTCGGTATTGGGTTTTGTGTTTTCCTGTGTGTTGATCCAACTAATACAGCTGAATACTTGGGAGACGAAATTTTGCCTTATTGGAAATGAAAATTTTGGTGCTTTACCATGAAGATCTAGTTTTCCGGTTCACCGATTTAAAAAAAACAAGACAAGGGTGGTTATACAATGCGAAAAATCGGAGCGATAACACCTTCTGATCATCTTCAGGTAATAACTTTTGGCAAACAGGTTTCGCGATTTCCAAGTCTTCACGGGGTATTTCAATATCAAATTCTAAGTCTCGTACACCTTCAAATATTCTATTTACATTACCCCACTACTAACGAAGCCTAAAATTATTCTGACATATCTGAGGCCAAATTTTCCATAATTCAACCGACTAAGCGTAGATGTGGCATTTAGGCGAAAACAACGAGAGCAGAAGTGAAAAGAAATTGAAAATAACCAATTCTGACAACCAACAGGCGTACTTTAATGGAAACATTCGGCGTTGGCACACTGGAAGGCGGAGGCACCGACTGTGCGTTGTCTTTGGAAGTGGCGATGGGTGTGCCCTGGGCTTCCATCTCATCGCTGTTTGAAAAGGAGAAGGATCGGAGTTCGCTTCTCAACTCCTCCAGATGCTCTTTTCGGGCCTGAAGACGTTTCAGGATGGGCAACGACTCAGCCACAACCACACCTGCAGCAGGCTCTGCATTTGGTGCACTGAATGAAACAAAATTAGAGGGATTAGCCTAAGGAAATTTAAACCACAAAGCGGGTTTAGCCCCTTTGACTCTTTTTCGCTACTTAGGCAAACAACTGAACATCCTCCGCAAGTAGTCAAAACTGCTGGCACCAGCAAGAAACGCTGCTGTTTAGTTACATTACCTTCCCATTCACCCACAGATCGACAGTGAGTGGATGCCAAAAAAAGCTGGGTCAGCAGTTCTTTTGCACTTTAAGCTAAATTTACCATCAGTGAGGTTTCGACTACCACACTACTACTTCCAAGCCGCAATACGCACCACGGATTCGTTCTACGAGTAGGGAAATTTGTCAACCACCAAGAAGGCAAAGTGACCGACTAGAATTTAATGCTAACGCTGAAGCAACCAATAAGGCAGAGAAAGTGCGAATACCACGTGCTAGAACATTAATCTTACGGTGCCACAGCCTGCTGATTGCCGCTGTGATGACCGCTCGGGGCAGATGGGTTCAAGGCAAGGTCTGCGAAGTCGCTGTGCTCGCCCTTTGGTGACGCAGCACTGTCAAGGCTTTCTGCAACAAAGCAACAAAAACTTGATAAAACGCGAGTCAAAACCCTAAACGGTTGCGTGTGACTCCATGGAACCAGGTGCGTAGAACGTAGGAATCGACATAGAGTTTAAAACGGCTGGACGACTCGAGTCTCTACCATGGATAAGTTAAACGCAGCCACAAATTTCGCTTTGATACATCTACTTTATGGCAGTTCTGACGGAACCGACAGCAGCGAAATCCAAAAATCAGATGAACGTGACCAATAAATAAGTAGTAATATCACGCTGAGATATTGAAAACGACACCGAGACAAAACTGAAGAATAAATTCGCTCTACTTTTAGTAAGGAAAATTACAAGTCCATCGCGTAAGTTTCCAAGGCACTGGAGCTACTAAAATTGCTAAAAGCTCAACAACGGACTAAAAGAGGGACGTAAAACGGGGTACAGGTGCAGTTGATCACATTGCCAACGCAACTGAGGGAAGAATGCCAGGTCCTCAATGCGATACCATAAACAAAATAACTAGAACTTGTCATTATCACCGTTTATTAAAAAGCTGAAGGTTTATCAGCAAAGGAAATTAGACACCCATGGTTCCGAATACATTTATATTGCCACAAGGTGGTTCCCGCAAAACCGCATTTTGGGGAGACCACGTTGGGTTTTACTTAAGTTAGGATAAGGTATATGTAAGAAATTGGCGTTGGTCTGAGTATGCATATACAGAGTACTTCAGCCAAATACTGGAACGTCTATCTTAAACACAAAGCACCAAAACAGCGAGCTTGTCGGTTCAGGGTGATGGCCGATTAGAAATGATTTTCGAATGCGTCTTAATAGAACATGAAGTGCCACGAGAAGAAATAAAACGATACACGCAAGATGTGTCACATTAAATGCCAAAGTGACTGTGTAGAAACTATCGACTTGGCAAACAACGAAAACATACTCTTTGCGCTGCCTTCAAACATGCGAAAAGGAAGCAGTCAGTTACGTGGGCTGGTGTCGGAATGATGCACCCATGCTGGCGATAGGAACAAAGAAAATGCACCACACAGATGAATGATCGCAACGAGTTATTGGATATGTACGAAGGCGTATGTTGACAGACGTAGGAAGCAAATCACGTGAATATGCGGGGGCTAGCTAGCTACCTAGGCAGGTCACGTACGTTGTGCGAACGGTAACAGCGCATTGGAAGTCAGCAGCAATGGAAGTCAACAATTAGGTTTTAGAGCAACAAAGCCACCTTACAGAGAATGGGGTGAGTGAATTTTGTTCAGGCTACAAAAAATGCCGACAAAACCTGAAGACCAGAGATAAAATGACGCCTGATTTCCGGACGTAGCTTTAGTATAAAAAAATAAGGGCTCAACATAGGGATTGCATGGCAACACATAGGGTAACAGTAGCTATAAAAAGACCGCGCGTTTTTGACTTCGGAAATTGACAAAATGACCCCATCAGCAACGTGAATGATTGTTAAGTAAATCAGACCATGTAATGTAAACAAGCTTAGGGAATTTGGCACGTATTGAGGATATTGGTTTAAGAAATACTGAAATTATTGCAAAGGGCATTTTTCCTCAGATTTGTGGTAAATTATTTGGGCATTACAATTTTGTTTGAGAAAACAAAGAATAGATGCGAGACGCGTTACTAAAACACGTCTTTGGAAGGAACTTCAGTGCCGACACCGCAAGTCGGCATAAGCAAGTTATGAGGCCGGCATTTGATCAAGTGATGAAGGGCAGCACTATGACAACAGTTTATTATGACTCGAAGAATATCGCCTTTAGCTGAAATTTACGACATTCCACTGGAGAAGGGCATTTACGCTGCGTCCCGAAGGAGGCTGTACAAAATCACAAAATAGACGTGATCTCATGCCAAGAAAATGACTTATAGAAATAAATTCAAGCATTTACAATCAACAAATACTTGGTGTAGATAGGCAAGGTCACTTCAACAAAACATCTGACAGAACGATTTGCCGTAATTGTGGTTCATGCTTACTGGAACGAACTTCGGCCAGCTGATTAAGAAGGTCATCTCGCTGTTTGCACAGATCGGCTAAGGCGAGCTCCATAGTTGTTTGGTTAAGCAGACGACTCGCCTCTGATGCGGAGGGCGAATCCTCTCTAGCCGGACCGTTCGTCGGAAGGGCCTCGGATTGACTAGGACCTGAGCAACCCAGAATTAACAGCACTTACTTGTAAACATCAAGTAGATTTTGTTTTGCACAGGAGCTTACCAGCCGCAGACGTGGGTGGCTCCGACTCGCCCAACCCCTCGGGCATTGTCTCGCCTTGAGTTGGGTCATCGCCCTACCACAGAAAGATGAGGTTAAATTTAGCGATAGAAGTTAAGGATTTAATTTACAATCGCATAATCTGACACCTCGCCACCCCTTTTGCACCACTGCGCCGTACCTCCCTCGACACTCAAACCACGCGTCTGGCCATCCAAAGTCCATTGGTTAACAGTCTTTGCACGACATGGCCTTCCAGAGAACATCTGAGATTTATGGAAATGCACGACAAAAAGGTAGCAGGGCTGAGCCATCAAATAAACAGCCGTGTCACAGTCGTCACAAGATGTCTTAAGCTTCCCGCAATGTAACTGGGCTGAGAAAAAATGGCCGTGCACAACTGCTGCGCCGAAACAAATAGCATCGGCCAGTCACCATTATTTTCAAGGTGCCTGGACACGAACTAGAGTAGAGCTGAAGGGAAAGACAGTTGGATCATGTCTGCAGTGGCGTTTTCTACACAATGAGGCTTAGAGGAGCAGAGTTTGTCTTAGAAACAGCGACGAGGTGTGAGGAGAGTACAAAGTTTAATGAAGAAACCTACGGACTGGCCGGCAAAAACCCTCTTGACGACGTCCGCAACAGAGTGGAAACAGTCTTTGGTCACTTCCAAACTTCGACCGAGGGTTATCAGGAAGACGCGTAATTCTTTGAGCTAGATAAAAAAAAGACAAAACTGCATGATATAACCTGAGTCCATTCATGGTTTGTCCGGCGAACCGTTAACTCAGTGCCCACTTGTTAGCATTCACACATTCGTATGAGTTAGAATAAAAAAGCTAGTGTTATCAACGAGAACGTCACCTACGTTTGTGCGCATGAAACAGGTAAAACAAATTTCTGATAATACGCATATCACACAAGATTATACATGAGCCAACAACAACACCAGCAATAACTGTTATTCACACCAAACCAATATTAGTTTAATTGTAACTAGAGTAGGAAGAAATTAAATCAACTGGGACAACTTTTCATAGCTGGACGGAACAACAGTCTAGGTTCTGCCATATTTCTACCTAAACTAAAATAATGGCTAGTTTTGGGGACGGGAAACAGGCTTACCTGACTGGCTCTGAATTCACTCGATGAATTCTCGTGGTTGTAAAGTGCCTACAATAAACAAAGCGTCGTAGCCAAAATGCAGCAAGAGATTGTCGACAAAAAATGGCAGAAAGCCCAGGGAAGCAAACAATGCCAAATCGTTCGGGGAAGTTGCAGCTGGCTACCTAACTGAAGATAATAAAAACGAGTTTGAAAAAGACGAATAGCTGGATCACAAGCGATTTGAAACCGAATAAGCACGGCAGATAGCTGGAGCTCATTAGTAAAGGGAAAAGGGATACCAGAACAACAAATTGCTACCATTGTGTGAATTGCGTTTTGATTCAGTCAAATTTTGGCTTACTGTGAATACACGGCATTTCCTACGCTTAGGTCAAGACTTGAAAGTGAAATGATTCTGCCCCATTGCTGCACAAAAGCCTCCCTATTTGAACGATTATCCAAGAAATCTGGAAATTTACCTCAACAGCCGATCAGTATAGAGGAGCAACCGTCATTACGACTATACACGCCCAAATGGTGCAAAGGGCTAATGGACTACATGAATTAGATGGTAGAAACATATGAGCATAAGAAACAAGCAAATTTTTGCATGAAAAATTCGAACAGTTCCGGCGTTAATGCCAAGTGATTTGTGGTATTTACAACCACCAATAACGGACGCAAAGCGGCGAGTAAATAAAAGCGATGAACTGTCGTAGATGTACATTTTCCCGAAGTTGCACATGAAGTGGTAACAGAATCAACATCTACCTGCAGAATGAATTCGACAGAACCCTTTCCAAGCACACAAGAGAGTCTGGCATTTGTTTCAAAAATAGGCTGACGAGGACGAGGTTCAAGGTGAGCTTTAACCGCTGACATAAAACAGTGAACCATTTAAGGAAGCTTAATTTAGATTTAAAAAATGCGTAGAAAAATGCCGATTATCGTGAGCACTCACCTCATAGGCTTTGTGGAGTGAAATGAGTCTCACATGAACCTCAGTGAAACGCTGTCCGACATCACTTAAAAGAGTTGCTGCCTCAGTCATCCCCTGATCCGAAAAGAGTCATCAAACAAAATGCGACAACCTACCAGACCGATAACGAGTCTTGAAAGACGACCAACCATTTCTTGGAAGCAACTAATTTGGGATAACATGCTTGACAGTTGGCTTGTTTGAGCCTAATATGAAATAAGAAAAAAAAATCATGAGGCTCACTAGGTCAATGGTCCAAATACATGAAATTTCTACACAGCTTATGGGCGAAATCGGTGATAAGTTTGACTACAAGTGAAGTAATAAATTTTTAAAAAACACGGCTTGATCATGTGACTGTAAATAAATCAAATTATGGAAAAAGTGAAGTGCATGAAAATCAACAACTGGCTTAAATTACAGCACATTGACTTCATTTGTAAATGCAGAGAAGGAAATAAATGCCGAACAAGCATAAATTAATGGATATACAGCTAAGTCCTAAAGGGCATGGAACTACTGCAATGTTTTTAGCAGAACGCTTTTATATAATACAACAGAGTATGTTGAATAGCTCAAACTGGTCCCCGGCCACGACCAATAGGGTTTACAATGGAGCGAAAACTAGAGATAGGCATCTTGAACGCTCAGTGAAACTATTACTATAGTTTCTTAAATCAAATATGTTAGACTTACTTGGTAGTGGAGATGCCACTCTGACGGTTCTATGACGTAATTGCCATCATCTGAATGATCGTTATCATCAGGCGTATCCCCAGACAACACAGCCGCTCTTCGAACAGACCCGTCTCCAACTTCCGAAGAGCTATTTGCATGTAATTGTGTGGGATCTGGAGACGATCTGTGCCTGTGGAATTCTCGAGGCTGACCGCTGATTGCGTTTGACGGCGAGTGTTTCGCAGCAGACAGAGATTCCTAAAACAAAATAACTGTCAACACAACTTTTCGTAGCTCTTAAGAATAATAAACCCGGACTAAATTTACCCTAGCAACCGACTGTTCAAAAAGGAGTTTTATTCCATCGTGTTTATGACGAAGGGCTTCCACTTGAGATTCGATATTGTTGGTAGGTGACACCTAAAATATCTCAATAAAAATGAATCGAAAAAACCTCAAGGGCTTTATACCGATCCCGGTAGTCTTCAAGTTGCCGGACAAGATCTTGGAAACGATTGATTTGTGCATTAGTCTCCTTAATTAAAACTAGAATGAAATAATCGAAGATTCGAACCTCAGATTCGGGCAACCGATGAAGGACCGAAAGCATCGTTTCGCCCTCATGAATATTTCTTTCTATTTCCAATATTTTTTCGGAGATTTCAGACATTTCAAGCGTGATATAGTTCAACGCAACGAAGAAAGTAAACAATACAGACACAAAAACTGAAATGCGCGCTTTTGTTTCAAAAAGCGTTGTGGTTAAGTAAATACCTGAATGGTTTTTTCTTCCTTTTTATTGTTTCATCTGTTTTATCTCATTACCTCTTAAAGATTATGAAAAAACTTTAAAAATTTTATACATGACAGTAATGTAAAGGGTCTGAATTTTTCATTTCTGCACGGTATTCAACAATCTGCTACGATTGACCAATATAAATGTCAAAAAAATTGTACATATGGATCGTGCACTGTTATAACTTTCAGTGAAAACATTTAGCGGGAGATTGGAAAATATTGGATGAATAATAATCTAGTAAGGAGCCATTTTAGCCAAAATTGCGCAATTTTGAAGATAGATGTCGCCTGACTTGCGTTGGAAGAATGAATTGGGATTTTGTTAATAAAAATTGGTCAATTGGCCTAATATTCTATCAAAATAAAATGCAAGAGCCAAATGTTGCATAATAAATACCAAATTTTATGCGCAGGTTGACCTATAAGAATTCAGTTATTTAAATAAACCTGATGAATGTTGAATTCACAAAATTAATTGATACATTTGACAAAGTGGTGCAAAAATTCAGACATATTATTAACTCTTAGTGCTATTTAAAGGTTGTTTGTGTATTGTACCAAAAGGGGCTAAACTCAGGAGAAAGTAGATTACTTATCCAGCTTTGGGAAATAAACAGTTTAAAAAATTTTTCTTCGCACTAAAACTTAGGCCGATTTTTTTTAATTTGAGGCTCCAATATTGCAAAATTCTGCGATTTCTTGAAATCCAAAGTTCTATATGTAGTGAATTAAGCCCTTCCCGTAACTAGATGCAAGGAAGTGACATTGAATAAGTCACATTTTTTTACCTTTTAAAATTTACTTACTGCATTTGTCATCAAAGAAGCCCTATCTGCATCGCTGATATTTGTTGTGTATTCTTTTTTGAGGTTACTGAACCTTAAGCGACATTTCATTTTAGTAGTTTGGGTGACGTATTCCCTCGGCTCATTTTTGGGAAGCAATTTACAATATTTATTCTCTGTATTAAATTGTTTTTTCCGGAAATCGCTTGCGTGCTCAATAATATTATTAGATTGGTTTCTGCGCGATTGCTGAGTTGAGGCTCTGACCGATGAGATCATTTTATTTTTGAACGTAAATAGTACTTCTATTCACGTAAGATTGAACCTTGGATATCCAGGTCTGCTCTCTTTTACCTTCTTCTGATGGAAGCTAGCATGGAGCTTTTGGACTATTGGAGGTATGCTGTCAGATGAGCGATAGCCATTTTGAAAAATTGTGAAATACCCTTTTATTAGCTGGGTCACATTTTAGTCTCTTGATGCTCTTTAATTTTGAAATAGACGCTCTGTCGCGTATGAGAGGAATTGAGCATTGTTCCCAAGACGAAATCGTGAATAAGTTGTTTTAGGCCCCATCATGTAGTCTTGAACCACGTCGGGGCCACTGAGTTTAATCTGACCCGATTACGCTTCCCTGCTACCCGCGATGAAGAAAAAGACATGAGGAAAGTGAACAAAGCCGTTTACTTCAGAACTCAACTAAAATGGCGCCATTGTGTCTTGTGTGGCGCTTTCACGTGTGCATTTATATTTTAGATGTGTGTCATAGATGCTCTGACATCGAGACCTAGGTCTGAGGGTAATCCAGGATAATCTTTTGCCCTAATTCGGTGGGAATTGAAGTTCATCGCGGTCGGTGATATGCTGTGAGAAGGGGGGCCCCGTGTCGGAAGCTGGAGTGACCGGATTGACCAATGTGAATCAACACGATTGGCAATAAGGTTTTACCATTGACTAAGCTAGCAAACAGCGCAGCAGTATTAAAATCCACTTTGTTAGGAACCGGATTCCATGTTAAAAATCATGTTTTGTGCTTGGGGCGCTTCTCTATAGCTATAAAACTGGAATCTGCCTGATTTCATTATTCCTTGAATATTCGGATTGCTTATCACAGCTATTAATAAATTTCGTGTGCGTGCTTTTTGATAATTTAAACCATTTTTTCGTGGTTCGTTTGAATCAACAGTGCACAGACCAAGTGAAAGATCCATTTAATCACATACGTGGGTTAAGAAAGTGTGCACGAACACGTGGTTTCGTGGACAACTTAAAAAGGAAAATCTTAACTTTTAGATGACACTCCAGCTCGGTGTATAAGTGAGGCACTAGCACATGCAACTAAGCCTCTGTATCCCAGGTAATTGTTGACACTGTCTTCGAATTATATCCAACTACCCCTTTAATCGTTATCTACTTTCAAACGAGGCCGGTACAATGGATTCAAATGCGACTGATAAAGCTCGCAAATAGTATTCTTACGTGTTTTATTATTTCCAGAAGCAAAGAGGAATAAAAGAGTAGCATCCGAACAAAATACCAGGGAAGGTAAAATCGCGTTGGTAGATGAAAAACCTATAAACTCTGACTTTGGGGTGTTCCCAAAGATGGCTCAGACACGGTTGTTGCTACTGTCAAGCAGCTACAACACCTAGGTGGAATTAAGAGAAACCCTTTCCGAAGCTACGATAAACACTAGACTTCAGCCGGAGAACATTTCATGGTCTGTGTGCGCGATTTTCTATGCGGGGGGAGACGTTCATCTGATGGACTATAACGGAACTGTCAGTGTAAGGGCATACGAGGTAGAGTGACCAAATGTTATCGCATGATTAAGGTAGTTGTGAAAACACTGGTGAAATCTTAAGTTGACAATGAACAGTCTTTGAAAACGCTGACTTCCGTAGAAGACATTCAGGAAGAATGAATTCCTTCATAATGTGTGCGTATAAGCCATTTAAATACTTTAGCAAAAAGTGAAATGTTCGCGAGGTTGAGCTGGAGTGTGCTCCTACGTAAAGACTTTCTTTTCGTCCAGTTAAAGTCTATTTAGATGATTTCTGCATCTGCGGCTTTGAGTATAATTGCAGTTTTCTTTAAAAAAAAGAGGTCCAAATTGAAAGTACGTGAGGAATGCCCTTATAAACGCTAAGATTCGGTGATTTACCGAATGAACCATTGCAGTTACTAACAAAAACTTGATGACTATAAATTTTTATTGACGATTAGATCGTTTTTTAGAAATTTGGTGACTGGACAAGATTTACCCAAATTGTTATTTTGACAGGATAGTGGGAATGAATAAAATGAAAAACTTATCCATCTATTTATGGCCCAGATATCTTTAGACCGTGCTGGTAAAAAGGTTTTTATAATTTGAAACTAAATTCATTTTGTTCAGACAAACGGGCTGTAATAAACAAGATTAAATCAATACATTCCACGGTACAAGGCTTCCGCAAATAACATGATTGGCCAACTGTACTCATTAAAAAAATCCTCTACCTAAATGCGGAAAATACATGTGTATTTTTTATGTCTGACTTGTGCAATTAAATTCTTTTGTAAAGTCTAATACTGCACCTGGCTTTATCAGCCGTTTTAGCAAGTACCGTGCAACGTTCTTAAATTGTCTACAGGCAACCAATCCGGCTTTCCGAATTACCATGGCCATATTTGTTAATTCCGTGTAAGACAGATATCGGGTGATCTTTCACAGCAATTAACATTTTGCCTTCTTTTTGCTATAAATTTAACCTAACCTTTAGCTTACAGAATGCATTTATTTACCAGTATTTAGATAAAAGTCTTTTTCAATGCCTACTTTCTAGGCAAACGGCAGTATTGGAAAAATAAAATGTAGACTTAAACTGTCACGAATTTCGCAATTTCGATGAAAACCTTCAGCTCAAATTACGATCGCGTCTCCTGGGTAAACTGCCTCGAGGTGCTTCGCTTCTAATAATTTGCGACCGAAAATTCTTTTCTAGACCTTAGATAAGGTATAAAGTACAGGGATTCTCTCACTCTAAATATATCATATTAGTTGTACTCGCGGAATCTTGCGTCAGCAGGATTTTACCCGCAATCCTAGCACGATGGATATCCCAGGGTGATATTGTGCGAACAGTTCTCGTGCGTCAAAACAAGGCAGGAAGGAATTTGTTCCCAATGCGAGCATTTCTGACAAATGGCCGGCACAAAATACAAGCGAATTCCTTTCACAAACCTAAATGGCCTTAGCCTTTGCGTGCTTAGCTGTACTGGAATGCAAACCTACTTTGCCACGGATCAAATTCGAGTCGCTTTCACGTTGAATTTTGGGCACCAAGCAACGTTTAATATGACACTATCTGCAAAACCAGGTTGAAAGGAAAGACATGTCTTGCCTTCAACGCATGCTCTTACCACGACTTAGATGTTACAGTAGGCTGCTAAAACTTCTCGAGATGGCAGATATCTGGAAAGGAACGCCAAAATTGCAGCACTGAATCTTGTCAACATAAGTGTTACTGAAGTCCTTGCCTATGACAGAGAGTATATCCCGTTACCCGTTCAAGCCCTGCTAATTCAAGCATTAAGAATTCAATAAATGTTGCCTCGCTTGAAGTTGGTATCCTCACAAACGTGGTGGCCTGTCAATCAAAATTGCCCAGGAAGGTTAATCAAAACAGTGTGCCTAGGGTTACACATTGCCAGGTTTTAAGGCTTGGTTTCGATGCGCAGTTACCAAGACTTGAATAAAAAAGGGGGGAGCAAAGACTAGACAGCCAATCAGGGGGCTCAAACTGTTGTTATTGAGCAAGATGGCGGGTGTTCATATATCACATGCGTGAACATGCGAGCGAAATATCTTTTACAGTCATCAATCAGTAGTGGTTGATTGCACTCACAAAAGGTCATAATAGTGATGGACTAAGTGGGAAGAGTTGGGGCATGATCAAAGATATCCGTTTGAGCCAAAGACCACACAACCAGAGTGAACAGGAATACGATAGCAGAGATGATAAACGTAATTTCCACCTGACTCAAGTCCTTACTACCCATAAACGAGCTCTCTAAATGTGCTAATGAATCCCACGTATAACTTGTGAATACACGGTCGTGTCTACCTCACTGTGCTGTCTTTTCACTCCAACGTGGAATATGATGGCGTCGACATGATTCATTATATCACAATCATGATCTAGACTTGAAGATTGTGTTAATGCCTGAGTGCGCGGTCTTTCCTCCAACCAGACACTCAACGGCTAGACGAGACTTTGAACACATGTCGGAGCTGGGCGTGGTCCGACGATCAGATAGTGACCGGTCATCGGAGCTGCATTTGGCTCCCAAGACAGCTGTTGGCGAATGGCATCCATGCAGTGATTATCGTGCCTTAAACGCGACAACCATCATTGATCCCTATCCAATACCAAATTGGTATGATTTTTTGTCGAACCTGTTTTCCAGGTAAGATTTGGTACATGCTCATTACCAAATACCTGTCTAAACATGTGGTATCCCTGAGACAGCTATTGAGACGTCATGTGGTTTGTTCGAGTTCGTGCGAATGCCGTTAGGCCTGAGAAACGAGAATCAAAATCTTTGGCTTTTCATCCACCATGTATTAATTGTGTAGATAGCGTGTTTTCGTGCACAAGTGATGTTCTTGCTGCAAGTACAGATAAAGAGGAACATCCAAAACACCTGCACCTTGTCTTCCAAAGCCTCAACGAATATGTTTTGATTATTAATCTGTCAAAATGTCTTTGGAGTTCCAGAACTAGTATTCCTTAGACACAGTCTTCACTGCGGGCTTGACGTGAAAGTGAAGGAGATTCGAAAATTCCGGAGCCGTATTCCATCATTCAACTTCGAAATTTCTCGGGCATGATCAATTTCTACCGCAGGTTCCTTGCCAATGCAACTCAGGTCCTCCTGGCTCTGACTAACCTGCTGATTTATGCGTCTCTGTTGGCATTTGGTGCAGTTTTAAAATAAACCGACAATGAAGCAGTGCAGCCGTTAGATTACTTCCCTGCCAAGATCAAAGGCGTTAAGATATTTTTGGTCTTGAGCTTCTGACTATTTATCTTGCGCTTTAGATTTCTTGGAAGGTCGGCAATTCACGATCTAAACCGACCAATTATTACCAAGAGAAGCAAGACGCTTGTAGTACATTTTACGATTTTCAGCTGACATTCATCGCGTCAAGGAAGAGGAATTGGGGATCCACGATGCCCCAAGATTGCTCATCGTTGGTTTTGGGCAATATTCACACTAGTTCCCCAGCATGTGTTTTATTATCTTTTTTTTATCAGGTCAAGGTCAACCTTGACTTGAATTAGTTGCACTTTTGACAACTAACTCGCACGTGGCTGACGTGATTAAAGCTCTCTACACGAGCTCTGGTCTTGTTCTTGTATTAGCGTGGAAAGGTCGGTGCTAGCGTCAACAAGGGATCTGGTACCGTTATCTGAGTGGTTTTCTCTTTGTTACAGACAAACGTAACAGAGGACAGTGCAGTAACTGATGCACTCTCTCGTTCGCACATTGACACTCCAAACATGATGCACAATTTGTGATTAGTCGTATTAATGTGTTCAAGGAATCGAATGTTGACCAGCAAATACCAAAAGGCGCTTTGTAATTTCCATTTAACACCAGTTCGAAGCTAAACTTTTTTATTTAAAACCATGGCCAAAAGAAAGTGATGTTTGTTGTGCGCTTGTGATCAACGTGCATCTACCATTACATACAGCTGTTTCTGTTTTTAGACAATAAAGTCTGCCATTCATTGTCAAAGGCTGGGTGGGGGAACATGTATGCTACGTCAAACGAACCATTTTATCTACTTGAGTTGTGTAATTATAGCTTGACCCTTATCAAAATTAGAGGGTAATATTTTTTTAAAAAAAGCTAACACAATTGGACAATATCGCTCTGAGACGTACAAGGAGAGGTCTACGAGGTCTTCTGGAAACGTGATTGGATCGTTTACTCTCGACGTGAACTCCATTCACAGGACCTCGATGTTCTACATTTGAAATCCAGTTATTAAAAAAATTTAATGCCCAGATTAGAAACAAACGTTATCTTAACGCCACTTCGCCCCACTGCAAGAGAGTTGCCAAAACGAGACCCTTTATTATGCCGCAAATTTACAACATCCTTTTGCAAATGAATAAGTGGAGAGTTACTCGGACATGCTACATTTTGAGAACTAACACTTCAAGAAGACGGTTATGGCAGTGGTTTTCGGCTTAAAGTTGATGAAACTAACTTTAATGCGAGAATGTAACAACTCACTTAACTACCGTCTTCAACTGTAGCCCTGTTAAAGAAAACGCTGTCCCCAGCCTACGAAAAATCAAAACAAGAACTTACTTTCAAAGTGTATGCCTCGATTAAATTTTCCGTAATTTTAAAGGTTAATTTTCTAATACCTAGAATGTGTTCTAAGCAAAACATGTTTTTGCTTAATGTTTAGTAAAGCTATCTGATGACTTTTTTAAGCAGACATTGAAAAAAACTATTTCAGTCAGATATTTGCGAAATCTGGTTTGGCTCAGAGGTTGGATTGGATCAGAAATGGCCCGCCTGATTTGAACATTGTCCTAACAAAATCCAACAAATAATGACCACTTTAAATGAATTTAAAGTGCACAAGAGTATGATGACATGGTATTTTTACTGATACGTTTCCGATACTGGAGGTGCCTAGCAGCAAATAATGAGAAACATTCATTTAGTAATTTGTTCTGAACATTTTTTGAGTAAACCACGTGGGGTTTTAGTAAAACGATTCCAGGTGAAGGAAGTCAGTGGCAATTAGATCCAAAAGTTTTCTTCACCAAATCAAAAACTTGAAGGATCTGAATAATAGGGTCCCTAAACTCCCTTAAAAGGGTTCAGGTAAGTACAATTTAAGGTTTAACTTCTGAAAAAATGCATGATTTAAATGCATCTCATTAACATGTATAGCTCTTACACTTTGCTGACAATCATGCAATTCGGGAACAAGTAAAATGTTAGAGGGACATTGTGACATGGTGATCACACTCGACAGGCATAATGTTTGGTCGTACTGGGCGCATTGACATGATTGTAGAGAACTTGTAAACAGAGAGAAGGATAATGAAAGGAAAGGGGTAATAATGACAATAAATTATTAGCTACGCTATTTCGAGCAAACTTCTACCAGTAAGCTTCTGTTAACCGTCGAATTTTTCAGGAAACCAAAACAGTAATTACTGGCATACAGGTAAGTAAATAACATCCAAAAACAACAAAAATCTCTGTTCCAATTCTGTTTTAACTGGAAACGGCCAGTTTGAAGTGAAAATAACTTCAGTCTCAACTAAGTCAGAATTTCAATTTATGCGTGCAATTTACGCCTGCTAATAATATCTCGATGTATCAATTCGATATGGGCGTCTACTGCCAGGCGGCAAAAAAGAACACGGTTTCCAACGAAGGAGAATATATGTGCAATTTATTATTCCCCGAAGTCTTGTGGGCTTTTATTTGAGGAAAAGAGTGTCTTCGTGATTTTCAAGGGCCCTTGGCCTTGCTGATGATGGTAAATCGTGAAGAACAACAGCGGAGACCTTAAAAGCCCTCGTGTTCAACCTTTCCAGATTTCTACCTCCGATGAATTTAGTGTCATTTATGGAAAATTAGCGTGTGTTTGTACCGTCATCAAACGCTGACACCCAATCACACGGGTCTACTCGGCAATATTGATTGGATGGTACGAACGGCTATCCACCTATAACGAAAAATCATTTACGATAACAACACTAATTACCAACTTGATGGACTATATCATGAAAATACGTTGTGGCTGCTTTGTTGAACTTTACACTCCTGCTAATTTTCCAGTTGCATGATCATGCTTATTTACCCTGCCAACGGAAGACACGTTTTAGAAAAACACGAAATGCACAAGTATAATCATGAACTTGGAAGAAATAGCAATTTCGGTCGGAGTTCTGCACTCAGAATTTGATTACCAGGAATTAGGGAGCAAGCAAAGCATATCGCTGCATTTTCAGTTTTCTCTAAGAACTCAACTCCCAATTTTCTTCTTTTGAGTGGTGGACAAATGAGATTTTTGTCATTTTTACATGTACTTGCACAAAAATGAATCCGGCAAGATATTACATGCTTCAAAACTAATTAGCATGTGCATTTTATACCGTGTTTGATAATTTCAGACGCGCATCACTCTTCATACGAGACATTTTGCTTTATATCAACCTCCGACTAAACGCACATCTGTTTACCTAGTAAAACCAGACTGTGGTACAAATTAGGTTCGAAAATGTAAAATAGTATGCATGTTGAAATCCACTTTCCAGTGCATTGGTAAATAGAAAACCTGGTTAGATATTTACCATCAAGAAGCTACTCTTTGACTTCTCAATACACGTGTTTTGACTTTAGATCCCTGTTGATACGTGGTACAGAATGGGAAAAATTTTAATATTTGACATTTGACCTGTTTTTACGAATGTCATTACGTATTTCTTTTATACGCTCACTCAATTAACCATCGTTTCTACTGTTGGTGTTTTACCTTGTCATTTGTGCTCCAAAGGGAGACCAGTTGATCTTCCCAATTTTTCTTAGACGTGTAATGAACTTTCATGAAGCGCTATCTTACAACCCTGCTAGTCGACAGTCCGTAACAGCACGAGAAGAAAGGCCAGACAGGTGATAGCGAATATAACGCATTATGTACATTTGATCAGTCAAGTCTTTTATAGAGTGAATATCGAACGTCAACTGTAATCGACAATCGATGACGTTCGATCGACTCGTGAATGAGCTTCACTCACGCTCGTTCGATAAAAGTTCACCACAGGCGAAACTAACTGGAACATTTATATTTATACACAATTTGAGCTATAGTGAAATTCAAGCAAGCATTGCGTTTGTTAATGAATGTGCAAAGTATATCTTTTTTTCTTCCCATGCATCAGTTATTTTGCTACGATGCTGAATGTGAACATGTAATAACTGGGCTTCTGTACTTTTTGTTGTAAAAGTTATGCTTTGCCAGTTCATGCGTTTACATTCAAAGTGATTATTTGGAGTTTTTTTGGTTCTATTGCACAACTAGTAAAGTAACATAAAGCTGTATGCAGCATAGACGAAGTTAATTCGAACTTCTGCTTACGTAGTTTACCACAGCAGAGCCGTGGTAAGGCTATCATTCACCTCAAGAAAGATGTGATTTTGCACTTTACTCCTTTTACTTTTAAGTACAAGATCCGTTTTCATACTCTGCTGGGTAGCACCCTTGCATTTGTCGAGAAAACTTTACGCGTCCGGAGTTCAATCCTAGACACCGTCCACCGGAAGTGTTATGGGTTAAATTAAACAAGAAATTACTAAATTGTGCCACTCGTGCCTCAACTGTCAAAATCTCTGCCTGGATATTTGTTGTTTGCTTTAAATCTGGGAAATGATAGTAGTTAACAAACACCATATAGTATTTCTTTAAAAAATGATTTGAAGGTTTTTTCAAATCAGGTGCATTGATAGGAACTCCAACTCAAACCGATAATGAATAGATGGATTTAAATTTTTCCACAAAAGGCAGAGTCACATGTAAACGAGTGAACCACGTTAAAACTCTCGTCTCCAAAGCAAATGCGTTTAAAACCATCTTTACCACTTGCACTTTCCTCTCCTCAAAGTAGTCTTAACACTCGTCTTGTAAGCTGCGTGAATTGCTTAATAAGCCTTAATAAATTTTATATGTCCGGTTAAAATTTTGCTTGTCTCTCTGTGTGTGTGGGTGTGTGTTCTACAAAAGCCAACTATAATGTATACACTGAAACCTAGATTGCTTTAGATTAGAATGGTCAGTGTAAAAGCTTTTCTATAAGAAAGCATATTGTAGACCAATCAGGAATAATGAAGCCAATTACATCCTAACTCAGAGACATGAAATATAGATGTTGCCATGGACATTCATCTGAATTTATTCGTACAAATGTGTTCCCTGACACAGGGACTTTTGTATTTCAATCGAGGCACTGTGGTCGAAGGGTTCAAGCTTGATTTTTCCATGGCATGAAACTGTAGAGACCAAGTCGGAGCCAACTACTCCGTCATGCCTCGATTGCTGGAAGAAGGTACACCGAGAAATGTAGTAAAAACAAGGGCAATGGAGATCCAGATGTCTACCGGGGGGTAGAACAAAGGCGTTTTGGTGTACAAAATGATGAGGGCTTATTAATCAAGCATATCGTAATAGACTTCAGGTGTACTTTTGGTGTGGCGTAAACCACTTTACATCTCTGAAAATTAACAGCCCGTAACACCAGAAAACAAAGGAACTTTAGGCAATATGCGCCCATGGGTCAGCATAGTGTGTCCTCCCATGGGTGCGTGGTTAGACTACCACTGAAGAGTGACCAATGAAAGGCAGGGGTGAGGCACAGTTACCAATCAGCTGGTGGTAAACCCGCTCCGTTCACACTCCGCAAATAATTTCCCGATTAGCGCTGGTAGTGGGCCACAGTAGGACCTCGAAGTTCGGCGTAGGGAACAATCAAATCGAATGTCCTCTGTAACTGGTTGTCCTAAGTACGGGAAAGTTGGTGCAATAATTGTAGGAGGTTAAAAACCACGCTAAGTTGTTGTATAACATGAGATTCCATCCCAAGACAGGTTCTGTAGGGAGGGAGATGACGTTACCGAGATGACTTTTAAACGAAATAAACTGAGCAAGAGTGAGCTGCTACCGTTGGTTGAGGCTGAACTGCTGTCTTTATCGGGTAAGACCAAATGTGATTACTTGACAAATGATTGCTGAAATATTCCTGGGTTCTGAGCCTAAGGAGAAGGGTCTGAGGAATCGAGATTGCTTTGTATCCTTTAGGAAACATTGGTGTCTCCGCCTTGTTGAGGATTTTAGTCAACAGGATCAAGCCGAGGTTACAGTGACAGACCTAACCCCTACCCTCTTTTGTGATGGCACTGAAAGCACCTGAGATTAAAGAAAGCAACCCGACAAAGTGGACACCACCATTTATTCACCTACTAGGCATGATTTGCTGTTTTGCATGCGTATGTGAACTTATTTAAAGGGGATCAATGAAATTTAGGAGTTACAAGTACCAGTCCGATTGTAGTCGTTCCTGCTTGAGCCCATCCACCGACGATCCACTGCACACTAACAAAAGAGGTGTAAAAGCGGAGAAAACGGATATGCAGGCAATATCGAAAGCAGGTCAGGGATACAACGGTAGTTGTAGACGTGGATTACTAGGGTTCACTTCCTATCTTGTGCATCATCAGACCGGAGATTGACAACTTGTGTGGGATTTTAATAAGTCCAAGCATAGTTTCTCGTTTTCTGTTCTGGAAACCAAAAGCGCCGAAACTTACGCAATTTGGCTAACTTTAAGGAGTACCATCAGGTTCTGGACGTCTGTTTTAAAAATCCCGAGGCGAACAAGCACTTTGTACTTAGAGCTTCGAGGGATATTCATGCTAAGTTGATGTCATTTGCAGAACATCATATAGAAATGGGGCCTTTATGAACAAAGGCAACTTAATAAAACGAATTAGGCTGGTAAAATGGTGATGTCCATAGTCTAATAACAAAAGTGGTAGATACTATTTTTTTGCAATTTTGCCTCTCATAAAGGTAATAAATTTATGCAAAATTCAACAACGGCTGTGTTCACGGAAAAGTTTTTTCTCTCAACCATGGATTTCTGTATTTCAATAACATTGTAAGCTAATATTACTTCCTCCGGGAACTGAAATTTTACGTCTTTTTTAAGGTGGAAGCAAATGAAGTGATTCCCACAATATTTAAATGTACCCATTATTTTGATAGCCAATAACTCTTCCCCCCAACGAGAGAATCAACAAATCCACTCTTACATGATGTAAGTCGGGCGATGAGGGAATGTTGGGTTCAATAAGAAGTCTGAGGTAACCACGTCGACTGATATCTTAGATTCAAGACGAGAGATCGAAGATCAAAGTCGATGTCGAGTGGTTATATCTAGTTTTAATTCCTGCAACTTATTCGAAACGTTGACTGAATCATTGGGTGACAGTTTCAGTCCACTATTGGTGGTTCTAAGGCTCTTTTCTGAATGGTTAGGACGGTCGAGATTTTAGCATCAGCAACATGACGATCAGGCCGATACACATGCCTGTTAAGCAAGTAGACAAGTTCCAGCTTCGTCTGGGTCCTGTTATCTGTTGATCTTTCCGTTACAAGGAAACCAGACTAGAGATGATCAACGACGACTCTAACGTCTTTGCAATTTCCCTCGTTTGAGTACAGTAAGGGTTTAAGTGGTCAACTTGTTTTTACGTGTCTAGTAAATGCATGAGCACAGGACAGGACTGAGAATAGTATCTAGATAGATTCGGGATGAGAGTTATGGACCGATTTGCCTCAAATACTCTTCTTTGATCTGCAACAATGGTGAAAGGAAATCCAGACGTAGCAACTGATTTGTCGACAAACCTTTTCGTCACAGTTTCGGTTAAGATGTCGTGCATTGGAAGGGATGAGCATCGTGCCACCGTGATAACTAGTCAACGCAAGTGAGGAGGATGAGGTAAAAACCCGTTGAGTGCATAGTGTTTCCACAGTATCTGTGTAGACATTAGTTTGTGGCCTTGAACTGAACAATCAGTTCTTTGGTAGGTTTGTCCTTGCAGGGTACGCAATTTCTTATCCATTGCTGGACTTCTCAGTTGATGGCTAGCAAAACACATTATTCGGTTATCGGCTTTCATGGTGCTCTTAAACCTTCCTTGAAACGCCCGCCGGAGTATGAATTTTTAGAATTGGGAGTTGTTGGACACCGACTGATATGTCACAAATAGTACCAGTAGTTGTAAGTAGGAGGACTTCTACAAAACCTTAGTGCCATCTTCCATTGCTGACAATTCTTATGGGTAAATCAGATTCATGAGTAGTCGCGACATTCTTAACATCAACTTGAGAGCCCTTGAAGTAGCATAATGCGTGTCCTTGATGTGGTGGATTCCACTTTAAAGGTAATGGATATAGTGCAAAAATGGTGATTCTCTTAGCAAAAACCTTCAGATTGCAAGTGTTTTGACATCGTAACCTTTCTTTGGCAAAAAATTGTCTGCCTGCAATTCGATACTGATTCTACCTCAGCACCGGCTAATGGGATAGGTTGCAAAAAACATATTTTCCATATTCAAATGCCAAACCTCGGTTCATTTGAGAAAATTTTCATTAAATTATGTGTATTTGAGATCGAATACTGCATCCATGCAGGCCATAATTTCTCTGATAGGGTTCCTTCCAAGAATCACATCAATTTTAATTAGATTGACGTATGTTTTATGGGGCCAATATTATAATATATGCTCGAGTCACAATGGAGATTCTTAAAGGGTAATGATTTTTTTCAAATACATTAAACCAAAACCGTGAATTGTTCGCCTTTATGCTCTAGTTAATACCTCATGCCAAATTCATTCTTTTAGTCAACACTGACTTTATACACAAATGGCATAAGAGGACATTTCTCATAGTTTTTGCATGTCAAATAATCAAAATTCTGAGCACATATTCCAGGATTAGCAAGATCAGACAGAAGCTTTGAATGCATAACCATGGGGTGAAATATCCTTGTGTGAATACTGGCTTGAAATGTACCTCTTGTTTACATAATTAGTAAAATCACAAAGTTAGACGAAGCCTTCAATGTCTTTAGGCTCAACATTGGGGAAAGAGACTTCAGAGCGATTCACCTGTGAGATAAAGCAATTGGTTTAGGCAAAGGTAACCATGATTTAAATTTTAAAAAAAGGTTCATTTTGTTGCAATTCTACATCCGTTAAAATTACGAGTTAAACTGATTCAGTTGTGTACTGCCCGAATAGACAAAAACCTAGAAATTAGTAGGTGTTATTGCTAGTCTGCATGGCGCGTTGTCTTTTCTTGGATTTAAATTTTTTAATTAAGTGAATTCCCTGATAAACGTGCAGTCCACATGAACTGTGACGTACCAATAGATGCTTTGTGAATCTTGCCCCACAAGGAATAGATTTGCATGATCGACAAGGACACTAGGAGGCTCAAGGGTAAGCGCGATCACGACAAGGCAAAGACGAATTACCGCCAGCTGGCACTGTTTAAGAATTGTTGCAGGAATGGGCTACAGTACTGTTCCACAGTTATTGCACATACTGGTGAAAGGATTCCATAAATAACATTTTGTTGTGAATCGTGCTTATTCAACCCCCTAATCCGGTCGCTCCGCCTCCTACACAGGGTCCCCCTTGTCGCAGCAAGTCGCCAGCCACGCGACTCCTCAACTGCCCCCTCTTGGTTATCTTGGATTATCCCCACACCTAGGTCTCGATGTTAGCGCATGTATGACTCACACATCCGAGGTATAAATGCACACGCGCAAACCCCACACACGACCCAACGACACCAACGTGGTGGAGCTCCTATCTTTTTCTTTACCGCGGGTATCAGGCAAGCGTAATCGGACCAGGGTTAATTCCGTGGCCCCGGTGTGGTTCAAGACCACATGCTGGGGCCCACAACAATGTTTTATTAGCTGCACATGGATCTCAACTTGTCTTGGTCAGTGAAAGTTTTATGCCTCTTCGATTGTGCACCCGAACCAATCATCAGTTATCAGAATTTAATAAAGTAACGTGTTTTCGATACTCATAATTATTCCACCCGCACTTGGCTTGATCGCATAAAACGTTAGTTGGAATTCACGCGGAATTTGATATTTTTGCTTGCACTGCTGACATGAAAACTGCCAGAGAATGTGGCAAGGAATTTTATGCTTCTACTGTGTTCTTGGTTTTAAACGCAGAATTACTTCCAAATGTGATTTTGTAGCCTACGTGATCGTCAACAAGAGTCAAGCAGTTTACCTGAAGCCACGTTAAATTACAGTATAGTAATTAAATTAATTCAGATTGTAGATTTTTGTGAATTTTTCGAAGCAAAGTGCAGGCGTTGCTCGCCAAAGCAACGACTATTGCAATGTGTAGAATCTCACAAACAACCAAACTACCCGCATTTTATTATACTAACACAACTGTGGATTCCTGACTGCGTTCATTTTGGACAATTTTGATTGCCCTATCCTCAGGGAGCAGAGATTAATGAGGAGTTGGCGCAGGGCCTCGAAAATAATAACACTGTCCTGTACTTTTGTCTGCCTATAACCACAAAACGGAATTTCCATCCACTGCTGGTACCGAAAGCCCATATTTCACTACTTCTGCAGTGCCAAATGCTCTTTTGGCGTTCATGTTGAAAGTATGGAAATTATATTCTTATCATTAATGCCACAAGTGATAAAACAGGAGACGACGGGGGTAAATTTAGCTGCGCTTTGCACCAGGATGGCATAGCGTTTGGGGTATGCAATCTAACTTATTCAAGATTCGTTAGGTAAAATTAACTGGGTATCCACTGGGCAGGGTATCTGTGTATATGTTAAATGAGTTAATACAACTCTTACACAATTTCCCAGCCTTTTTGCAGCGTGTTTAAGAAAGCCTACTTTCATATCGCGTTTACGTGGTTTAAAAAAGCCAATTTGAGAATACCCTATAGCTACCCATGGAATCGGCCAAAGTTAGGTTTAACGTTACTTTGATGAGTTACAAAGACAGGCCCATCTTCTGGGTATTGAAACGCATGGATAACTTAATTGCCGCATCACACACACGCCCGCTGAGCAAGCATACGCACATGCTGATACTTCATTAAGGACCCACGTAATCAGAAGGTAATCCACATGGACCTACTACTACTACTACCTATAATCTGAGTCGTTTTAGCACTGAGTATTTGTGAAAATTAGCAACATACCCTTTAAAATGGCAGATGATTTTTCGATTTCGCTTGAAGGCGGGGTTGCCTGGGCGATGAGATATTTATTGCTAGTCGATTTATCGTCTGCAAGTTTGGCAATCGGTTGATTAGTTCTAGTCAAGGGCAATTTTGTACGTTTTCATGTGTGATTACTGAATCCAACGGTATAAGCCAATGTGCTTGATTAATTATTCCCATGGAAAGGAATTCATTTCTCCGAATAGCCATTTGTAAAATTATAGCCTAGCCTAGTGAAGATCGCGTGACAGGCAAACACAATTCACACGTGACCTTGTGTGCTGTTTTACTAAGGGAATTTCATAAAACAGATAAGTGCTTTCTATCTACAAGTGTTTCGGAATTAAATTTCCCCCATGTTTAGAGATGACGCGGTGTGACATTTTGATAAAGCACAGAAGCGCAATTTTTACAGAGCAGAAACCAAGTGTCGACGGTTAAGGTACATTCGATAGGTCATTGCAACTACGCACACACGATAATTGGGATCATTACGGGTCCATGTCTGCGTAGAGCAACGACCACCAAAAGAGCCTCTAGGTCAAGACAGGAAGAAACCAGGTAACCGGAGCAGGCAAGCATTGGGCCGTTTGTCACGGCAAGGGGGACTGTGTGGAGAGGCGGGTAGATAGGGACAGAAAAAGCTGGCAAATTGGCTGGCCAAACTTTAGCCGCGCAGCAATTTCTATTCAGCGCTGCTTCAGCTCACCTGAAACAATCTACTTGATTGGACGATTGTCAGTTCATTGCGTGCGCTCGACCAATGGAATTGTGACGATTTTCTATCCAGGCGCTGTCTGTGTCCTAATAACATGCTTCAAGCTCAACCTTATTTTCATGATGGCAATTGAAATGACAGCAACATCTTATATAAGCCCATGAGACCGATTTTCAGTTGGCCGTTTGTAGTTTTCTCAACGCTTTTTACTTGTTATCACGTGTCTTCTAAGTACACCGTATTACACAGAACAGGCATAGTTTGCATGTCTATGATTTGCCCACTTTTGTTTTTTGTAGGTAGAGATTCTCTATTAATTTTTTACCGAGTAAGTTATCCTCTGGGCAAAGCAAACCTGCTTTATGGCTAATTAAAATCTGATTTATGTTGTTTTTGGACACTGTGAGCTCTTAAAAGAGATGGCCTGGCCAAATATGTAATATAAATTCAATCCCTCGCCCCTCACCCCAATGTATTTCACGCAACCTCTGACTGCTTGTCGGTTTATCCGATAAAATACTTACATGCTGCAGTTAAGGGGAAATTTGACCTTAATTCCAATTGGTAAATCTACAACATCAGTACCACCCCCTTCTATTCAAAACCCTGACTTTAATAGATGCCACTCTCTAACCATTTACACATTTCGTGTAAGCACAAGAGGCACAAAAGTCATGTCCCAACTGACGCCTATAAATAGATGCATCGGGTTGGGCGAGTTAGATTCATGCAGTGTGGGTGGTAAACATTTTGTAATATTTTGAATATGGACAGGTAAATGTGTGCTATGGATTCAGCATCTTAGCCCTAGATCACAGGATTTGAAAAGCGCAACTTGGGGGACTTTGAAGGGTCTTCCATACTCAAGCTTGCACCTGTGCAGTTTGTGTTTGTCTAACCAATGTCTTCTGTTGGCGGGATAAATAGAAGCTAAATTTCGGCGAAGTAGTTGCAAAGTACTATCAATGCTAGGCCCATCAATTTGCTAATTGGCGTCCTTAATGGAGTGGCATTAAGCGAATCTTAATAAGAAGAAGACAGTCTAATACTATCCGATTGAGCCACGTAGACGTGTGTACTTCGTTGTTAGCGCTTAACGACCGTCCGGTGATATGCTAATCTATGATTGTATTCGGCCGCAAATTGCCCTATTACAACCCTGATTCATTAAGCGCACCATGAGGGTGACAAACACTGCCTTTGTAGACACTATGAATTGAGAATTTGTTCACTATGGACACTCATTAAAAGGTTTCATCTGATTCACACTAACGTCTCTGGGTAATTTTTCCAATACACAACCGACCACTAATTATGGAATCGGTGGCTTCCAATGATATCGTTAACTGATGATCAATTAACAGAAACAGCTCGTTTGAATTTCAAAGACCGTATTTTTCAGAAATACAACCCCAATCCATTGTAATTTCTGAGAAACAACGTATTTCATGTCAAATTTGAATATCGGGCCGGAACACCGTGCAAACTATTGGATTGGTGCTGTAGTGAATCGCGCCAGTTTAAGTCTATCGATTTTCCAAGTGCGCACTTCGATTCGTTGGACTCCGTGTCCCACAGTTTGCGCTGACCCAGGTGAACATTCACCTCCCCCTCGGTGATTCCGCCTCCTGTCTGTTTGCAAGCCCTCGAATTCTCGCGGTTGAAAACCACCAAGCAACACTTCTGCCGCTTTCCCGTGCACGTTTGCCACTCATGAGTATTCACCAAATGCGCAATGGCACCACAGTTCGGTCGTCTTTGTTATGCAAATTCATGCACCAAGTGACGGCTTCCATGGAGGTTGAAAGTTGCGCAAGGACGTAAGTAGCTTGCAAATAAATGAATTACTTTTGGGAGGAGGCATAATAAAGAATAACGACTCCACTGATGCGGCCCGCCGGAACAAATACTACAGACAATTTTTTGCCTTTACGAATACGTAGGTGTCGCAAGTGGTAACCCTTACGAAATACACCTGGTTGAGGAACGTTCATTTAATAAAACTAACGTCTTATTTGACACGGGCAGTGCTTTCGAATTGCATAAAATTTAAGCTATTAAGATCGGTTCTGTACGCCATGGAAATATGACGTAATATGCTCAACAGGGATTTCTGAACGATGCCTAAAGTCGAATTTACAACAGTAGCCTAGCAACTACAATTTTTGAAAATAATACCAGAACCAGCCAATAAAAAGGCATATTGGTTAAATTACGATTCGATTTACTTTGATAGAAAGTTAAACAATCAAAGAAAAAAGGGTCTAATTCTTAATTTTTTTTGCTTTTTTGTAAACAAATAACCAGGCTTTAGTTTCATTAAAGATACTAAGTCAAAATCACAATCGCTTCTCTGCAAATGCGCATCATCTAGTTAATCCAAACTAAGCTTGTCCAAAACGGGTGCAATAAATTTTAAGTGCTCATGGTTCCACCACTTTTCCCCTCGTATTTTTACCTTATTCACTGAGCACCAGTAAAAAAATAGACTTGAGTAATTGTCATTTTGTAACTTATTCATTTTTCTGGTTATCAGCCAACCCCAAAGGGGGTCAGCAAGTTTTAAGAACAATTTAAAGTTTATAAGTCGTGTCCTAAATTGGTCGTCGACCGCCACGACTTGCTTTTTGATTTCCGCCACAGCCTCTTTAATTCGAAACCAACGTTTTTTGTGGAGACTTCGTATTTAAATGTCGGTGAAGGCGGGCCCACTGACTATTCCCAAACTCATAGTCATGCAATATTGCCAACTGAATTGAGTGTTCTTTTTTTTAATTGCCAAAAATTCTTAAGAAACACGCAAGACCGCAACTTTTGAAAACGGAATGGATGCTGCTTGGTTAGCTGGAATCGCAGATATGCTAATAGTAAAAAAGACCTTTATCAAGATGCGCAACTGCATGGGTGTAAGTTGCACCACAGATTCAAGTGAAAGGCAAAATTCCTCTTCAGCTTTTTTATGCAAGTAATCCCAAAGACTTATTGGTACAGTCGAGGCAGTGTACCTTTTGTTTCCTTGAATAGGGAGATAACCAAGTATATTTAATCAGCCAGGATGGCAAAAATATAATGTCCGCTTGCAAGGTTTTTGATTCAGAAAAGCAATTTTTGAGAAAATGTATTTGTTAGCATTGTTTTTGACGCCCAAAGTCAATGTAAAAGGTAAAAATATGCTAAATACTATCTGGGTCATTTTGAAAAAGCGGCTTTTTGGGGGAGAATTTACGGAATTAGAAAGCAGTGTACGTTGCTTGAGATAATTTTTAAGTATTACTACTGCTTTTCACACAATGACAGCCTTTTTTAAGAAATAGTAACAATTTTTTTCGTAAATAATCGTAAATCCACAAATCCAAATGCGTTTACTTCTGACAGGTTATTTGGATAGTCTGCAAATCAAGAAAATTCTTTGAAGGCCAGTGAACGAAGTAGGCAATCTGCTTAACCTGTATTCGCGTCACAAAATGCTCAAAATTTCTCTGATCTCTTTGTCTTAAAAATTGCCCACGGCTAAAAGTGTTAGGAACAAAAAGTGAGTAAAGCCAATACACGTTTTCGACGCAATAATTCAATCTTTTGATCAGGAAATCTGATGAATTAAGGCATGGCATTGGTGAAAAAGCATCAGCTTCATTTAAAACACCCGCACCTCATAAACGAACGTAATTTAAACACTATAAAACGGTCTACAATCTCACCAGTAACTGTACGTGTGTTAAAGATGGTCTTGATATTTCTAAGCTTTAGTAAGTCATTGGCAGTCGCTTGAGATTGAAGTTAATGACCAAATCACCAAATTGGGGAGATAACTCATGTTTTTGCAAAGTTTTTAGCAAATGTCAGGGTTCCATCTGCTAATTTCGAAAAAAGAATTAGCTCATTGGTGTACACTGACCATTGAAATTTATCAATTAGTGTTGAGCAAGCACAATTTGTACGGTTATTTCAAGTCACGTCGTCTGGATTTCATTGTAGCATTCAAATTACCCCTAGTTTCAAAATTTTTAGTCTAAACAAGTTTAAAAGGGCCTGATGGGAAAAACCGATTCAATATTACTGCAAAATCACTCCACAAAATTAACTACTTAATAAGCGCCATAGTAGGAACTCAACCTACAATTAGTGAAGTGCACCCACTAGAACAGGAAGTGCAGACTTTTCGTTTTTTTTTTTGATTTTTTTATGCAGCAAGATAATTTTTTCATATATTTAGACCTCAAATTCTAGAAAGTGAGACATTGCCAGAGGCGCTGGAAATGCAATAAAATCACGCACCGTTTTGGAAATTATCATCTGTGTAGTAGACAAGATTGTGTACCAACGAACTCAGGGTCGAGAGACGGATGATTAGGCGGCATTAAAAGTCCTTTAGTAAAGTGCATTGAGAAACACAGTCAGTCAACCAGCTTAAAAGCGCGGAGTGTGAACGGAGGGCAGCGGAAAACAGCATCACCTTAATTGAGCTCAACGTGGATCGTTAGTTGCTGAAGGCAGTAAAACGCCGCCCGACAGTAGGCAGCTAGCCATGCGCCAAAAATAGACTCAGCGCTCGGGCTATTAATAGCCTCATTACCTGCGATTTGATTGGCCGGTTAAAATTAGGTTTATGTGCAAACACGCCTCTCCTGTTAGGTGTACTTTACGGCTAGGCTAGATTATACACACATGAGAAACATGAAAACAGTTTTTGAGTGGTTTCTTTTGAAAATAAGGGGACAATTCGAATGACGAAATGGATTAAACCCCCTGCTGGGGCAAAATGGTTGGATCATCAGTTCTTTCATCACACCGCTGCAGGCGATGAAGTACAGCAAAGTAAATACAACCAGAGTGTGAATTGGGCGGACGACTTAAATCACTTTTAAGCACCGGTATGGAAGTTATTCTGCCTTTCATTGAAAGTATCATTGTGGTTAGGACGGCCGAATGGCATCCAAATCAAGGCCGACCTGTGTTCAGTTCGACGCTTGAGCATCAAATTAAAGCAGAACAAACAGTCGAGTTGAACTGGTGTGTGAACATAAAGCTTTTTATAAAGTAAAACTGAACACCTTGGAGGAGTTTTTTCACGTATCCGAATTTGTAAAAGTTGAAATAAGTGCCCCCTAAATATATTTCTGCTCGTAATTTTCGGCACGGGTTAAATGTGAATTTTATTGTTCTCAATTTATTTAATATCTTTAAGTGAGTCCACAGAAATTAGATTAACATATTGTCTCTCTAATTGCCCTGGAAGTAAGATTTTTTCCTGCTTTTAAACGTCGTAGCATGAGAAAATGTGCTTTAAGAGATGTTTTTTGTTCCTGCAAATTCCCTCTTTATTTTCAAATTTTTTTGAATTAGAGGTATCTCATCGTACTGTAAAAGTGTCTTCAGATGCGGTGTGGACATTAAAATAGGTCAAATTACTAGAAACAACATAGTAACGTACATTTCGTGCACAATAAAGTAGAAATAATCCACAATGTATGTAGCGTTATTCTTTCGTCCTTCGGCCGACTGAGTACAGCACCATTTAAATAGGCTTTGGATTGCAGGCGAGATTTGATTGGCCCAGAAGCCGAAAGCGTACGTCAGCAGATCACGCGTTCATTTTTTTAGCAAACACCTCCCAACGGATATTTGTTGCACACACAACGTTTATATGTAAAGACAAACCGATTATTACGTGTATTGTCAAAATATCTCATGGCTACAAGCTGAAACGTAACAGGAATCTTAGTGCTAAAAATAATTTATTGATTAGCAAGGTTGAGCAAACTTTGCCGCAGGATATTCAGTGGTCACACAGCAATTCCTATAAATGAGATTTGCTTTCCGACATTAGTTGTAATTTATGCGCTGATGTGATTCTTTCTCCTTTATTGTTTGGACAATGAGTAGCATAAATGAAGAGCAGTAACTTGCCAACTTACAAAAAGCGACACTGCATCACACAGTGCATTGAACAAATTTTCAGCAGGGTCGTGATCATAAGATTAGAAACGGTAATCCAATAACGTAGGAAAAGGCAGGGGCATCTGGACTAGATGCTTGCTGAAATTAATGTTGTTTAATTATAGAGTGCTGCTATGAAATTAAAATAAACTTCAAGGGAAAATATATTGAAGTAGAATTGTGGCAGCTATCGTGTTTTATAGAACTGAAATAATAAGAGTTCAAACCCCAGGATGATATTCGAGAAATGCGCGTTGTAATTGTGTCTAAGCTGAATTGCGGTGATTGGTTGATTTGGCTGTGATTGCACTCCTAATTCCAACTCAATGTAAATGTCAAGATAAAGACGTCAGTTTTACAAAAATTGTCCTAGAAGTCCTGGTTATGTACAATATGTAGGCCTTTTAGTGGTTTCAGACCTGGTAATTTGTTCAGTTTTAAATCTCCTTATATCGTGAGTATGAGCTGAGATGTGTGAAATAAGAAAAACGTACTTCTACAGCTCATAAACTAGAACACGGGCATTGATGGCCATATTTTGGATGCTGTTTGGTATTTTTAGAAATTTCTGGATCCAGACTTTCTAAGACTTTAAAAAATTTATTTTCCTCTAGACTACTTTGTTCAAATCAAGTGGTCTTTGCAGTCCAATGGGTCATATTTAATAATAGCTTGTAAGTGCTTTGTTTACATGAATTGGCTACCTTGTGAGCATTCCAAAGGTGCAAATCAGCTGACTGATGAGGAAAAGAGGGACAGAAAAGGCGACATGGCGTTCAAACATCCAGCAAGTATTTTGGTTTTAGCAACAATACAAATGAGACCTATTGTAACATCTCCTAATAAACGAAATCGTCAGGCTTTACTTGTACACAGAAGCAAAATCCTGAGTTCAACTACTAAGAACCCTTGGTTTGCTTCTCATATTAGCACACAGACAAAACACACGTAATGGATTGCCTCTATAAACTCGGCTAAGACAAGACTTTGCGTAAAGGTCTTCTAATGCCTCAGCCAAAGGCCAAGTGTGCGTTCACTTGGAAGGGCAAATATGCGCTCAAGGTGGAAAGGCCAATAGGGGAGGTAAAGGCTGATAAGAGTACAAAGTTAGGCTTGCAGAACCATGTATATGTAACGACGGATCGGGGCGCAGACATATTGGACCACGTTGGCCTCAGCCAATACTTTGTATCTTAGCTTTCTGATGGTATGCAAGGAAGATAGGCTGCCAACTAGAGACAGACAATTTTGAGAAGTGGTATATAATGAGCGGCGGATAGACGGTGCCTGATGAATGGTTCTGGCTTGTGATTGGTCAATAAAGCCTGTTCTGTTGTACCAGTCTTATTCATACTAGGGCTCGGATATTCTATATTTGAGGCAGCGGATCCGTTTGAATAACGCCAATCAAACCCCGGCCCTTACTTTTCTACGGACAACAGACGCAAAGACCCTTAAATGCCAACTGAAGGTCATGGAGGTTTTTCCAATGTCCCATACATGGGATCCACAGACATTGCCCGAGATTAGAACTACGGCATCTAAAGAAGCATTGGAAACTCGGCGACGAAAACATGGTCAGTAGAAGCCAGTTAGACTGCAAGTGGAGAAGGTACCTGCGATGGACAAGTGGCCTTCCTGCAAGTCAAAAAGAGCAAAGCCCCTCAAATCCGAGTCCACCAGGCTGGCCACGCCGTTCATTATATACTGTACCTCATGGGTGTCCTTCTCTGGTTGGCTGCTTATGTTCCTCGCATGCCATTGGATCACAGAGAGACACAGGATTGGCTGAGACGAGCGTCGTCCAATATGTCTGCGACCTCAGATGTCTCCACAGGAGTAAAGTATAAAAACTTAGGCATATTGGGCAGCGCTCGCCTCAGCCAATCCTGGGTATCTCTGTGATCCAATGGCACGCGAGGAATATATGCAGCAAACCAGAAACAGATACGTGTAAGAAGCGGTATATAATGGTTGGCAAAGCCAGCGTGGTGGACTCCGATGGACGGCGCCTGACCTGTGGTTCTGGCTTGTGATTATCAATAAAGTCCTGTTAGCTTTAACAACCTTATACTAGTGCTCGGATATTCCACAATAATAATATAGATTATTTCTGAAAGCCTCAAAAGTATAGTTTCCGGCTTGCTGTTGCCCCAAAGGAAATGTAATGGCATTTTAATTTTAAACAGATAAGTGAATTGACAGTAAAATGTCGTAATTTTCTTGTTAAATTTGACTTATATTTAGGAGCTCAACTTTGAATCAATTCAACCATAACATTAATCAACGTCCAATTTATTTTGGTTAGTTTATATTTTGTGTGACTCATAAGTATCACGCGAAATATATTTACGCATCAATAGTTAAGACCTGTCTAAATTTCTGTGTCATCCAGATTTTCAATTCAAATATTTGTTTTATATTTAACTTACCATTTTAGCGAATAGCTATTTGCAACCTCTTTTCATCAAGAGCTTAAGATTATTTTATGCTGAATGCTGATTCTGCCTTTGTGAAGGCGAGATTCCAATTGAATACTAAAAAAGTGAGCTGGTAATGTTTTACACCAACAAGCAAATACGACTTCAAATGCAATTTTAGGTACTGAAATATTTGTAGTTAGTCCCAGGACTTCATTAGTTTGCTGGGCACAAATTAGGCATTAAACTTTTTTTTATTTTATGACACAATTAGCGTTTTTTCTGATGGCGCAGAATGCAATGTATGAATTTTTAACCTCTCAATACCGCTGTTTCGCTGTCATCAACTTATCAAATCTCATTGGTTGATAAGCCTTAACACCCATGATACTCAATACACTTGTCCTTACTACCTAAATATTAGCAATTGGACTTAAGATATCTCTTATCTGTTGCATATTCATGATTAGGACCATGCACTCCTCAAACGTCATTATAACGCTCAAATACTCATAGTCAAGGTCACAGATAAAACAAGCAAAACACACGCAGAGAATCGAAAAAAAAACAGATTTCTCAACTTGTTTCATGAAAATATACAACTATGCCCGATTTGTGTCATTGTTCATTTTCTGTCCGAGGATTATCGTAATAGAATTAACTTTTTTTAATTTCGCGGAGTGATTCGAAACACACCATCGCAAACATTAATAGACACCGAGCCCTGCAAAGTAAAACATGCCAAAACCACCCTCTTATTTTACCTTTAATATGCATTTTACGAATCTATTTCGCAAAATAATGGCATGAAGTCAATCTCTGTTTGTTTTATTCCACCAGAAATTCTTGACTTTTTGGTCGCAAGATTAAAAAGAGTGTTCCTTGGTTGACTCTTCGCGCCGTTCTTTTCTATGATTCTTAGGGTGTACTTAACTTGCGTAGTCATTCTTGTGGCCAGTGCACTTTCTGTACCGTCAATTTTTTTTAATATAGTGACTTAGGATGATAATATTGATCCACTGGATGTGACCATTGAACAGTCTTTTGACCAAGGTAATTTGTTTATAACGAGCAAGTTGATCAAGGTATATGTGCTCGAGATCACCAGTATTTCCCCTTTCGATTATGAATTTTTTTTGAAGGTGCTAGAATGTATGCTGCATCGATGTTTCTCATTGCTGGAACTTTTGCGATGTCGTTTAGTTTTTAATTCCCGGAGTCTTTTTACTCCGTTGGTTTAATCATTTTCGGTTATGCAATGCTTTGCGTAAACCAAAAGCAGAACCTTCACAAATGAAACTTGTGTTTCAACGTCTTAAGTTCCTCTTCAAAAATTTTATTCCGCTGAAAATTTCCAAACCCTAGATTTGTTTTATTTGCCCACCTTTATTTTCTGTTAGGAAAGTCCTTTACTCCGAAAGGCGTCCTTTCTTCGTGGTCGGGTGTGGAAAAGAATCTTTTGCTTAGTGAATCTCCTTTAACGGACGCTGATAAATCGGCCATCGAGGTTTAGTTTTATCGTATGTAACTGCTCTTAGAAATTAAGCTTGAGTAATTCGCTTTACATTGTTCGTGCTTTTACAAACTCGTCTTCGTCTGTGTTGGTGGGCTCTTGTCAAGCAGTAAGTTCTGTGCCAATTTCAGTCTGCATTTTCGCCGTTTATGTTAAATGTGTCTATTCTCCCAATTTTAGTGTCAGCTTCTTGCGTCGGAGGGAAAACTAGCACTCATTCTAAGTGTTGATGCCTCAGGCTCACCTGTTGCGATAACTGTGATTCCGAAAAATCGGACGTGCACTGAAAACGTTCGTTTTCCTGCTTCTGTGACCCAACTGTCAACGTCTGTAATCTTTCAAAGGCCCTCATTGTTTGTCGGGTTGGTTTAATTCGTATTTTAAAAAAAACTTTTTTCAATGTAATTTGTCGCTTATTGTGTTGCAGGCCTGAAACACAAGAATACGTGGCCAAGATGGATCGACAACGGGAAGAGAAGCTTCGACAGGATCAGTTAGATAATCGGTCCTTCTTAGCGAAATATGTAAGTTAGGGATGCACTCGTTTTGTCGTTTTAATTGATTTTGTCGTCTGTTCCTTTCGCGTACAACTTGGTGCAACAAAATATACTGTTTATTCCAACATTTAAGCCCTGTCTTTGTTTTATAAACCTCTTAATTTCACCACTACATTTGCAAAAACTTGTATATTAATCCAAAGGTAAATTTTTCGTGCGGCATTGTGTAGTTTGTGTTTGCACTTCAGCGCTTACAGATTTGTGAACTGTTAACACGTTTTACAACTTATCCGTTTTCAGCTGTTCTCTTGTGGTGATTTTTTTGCTGACTGCTATATTTAGGCTACTTCCCTTAATTAGGGTTTTAATAAGTGGGTAGGTAGTTAACCTGTAAAAAATTGTAATCGCAAATTATGAATCCATTTTCACTTCGACGATGTTTGCTCTGATCAGCTTATGTTATTTACCTCAAGTCAGTGGGGAATGCTGCTTCACTGGACAATGTCCCATCAACAGCTATACTGCTAACTGAAGTTTTATTCCAATTATTTTTTTTTTCAAATGAATTATTGTGTATCTCTTTACTTTTGATTCTTCGAGGACGAACAGACAGTTTGATTTAGCACTCGGAATCGAGTAACAGTGAAATAATCATCCCATTGCCATTGCCTGCCCTAGCATACAGTGTTCTCCCTGGTGGGACACGACGTCTTTACTGACTGGACGGGGAAGTTAGCGAGCAGGCTTTTTTCACTGGTGTACATCTGCATCCCACCGCTAACGGAAATAAATTTGCTCCCATATATAATAGTTAACCGCTTTAGGTACTATTTTGTACTTGCTTTTTGCTCTTTGTAGTGGATGTATATCTTACCCGCAGTGTTCTTCTTCATTCTCCTTAACACCGCAGATCCAAATGCCAGCGGGGGTTCAGAGTAGGCTCTGTGTGTCCTTGTAGTTCGGTAAAATCTTTTGGTTACAAGCAGGCAAGCATGAGTACCCCACACGCATTGCTTATGCCTTTTAACCCTTTTTTAGGGATATGAACTTGTATTTCCAAGCAACACAGTACCTGGCCTGTACGAATTTTATATTGTATTTACTTGTATGCTGTTTAAATCTACAGTTGTATTTCACAATAAACACAGCCAATCTTCCTCTGAAATACTTTGTGCGCGCAATTCAGTTGTCAGAAATCATCGGCAGAGAATCTTTTAATCTATTGTCTTAATGTCGAGGTTGTTGGTATGGTATTTGAGAGTCCATGCGCGGTTGTTGGTCTAGTCGTAATGTAACAGTAGGTCTGGTGCACTTTCATGGTTTGTGTGCAGTGCTATCTGCCCTACTTGACGTATGAATGTGTGTGATGTTTCAGCCCCATTTTGTTTCGCCGCTGTGAATTCAACGGGGTAGATAGTGCGATAGTAGTAGAACTTTTCTTTAAGAAAGCAATGTGTGTAGAAAGGTCTGTTCTGTGAAGGTTTTCTTCAGAATCAGGTATTGTATTTTACGGTATACATGGGTTAAAGGGTATGAATGGGACCTTAGTCATAGCATAGTGCTTAAAATTTGCTTACGCATAATCTACGAGCGTGTGTTCGGATAGAATGGGTGTTTGGTTGGATGGGCGGTCCTAAAATAAGTAATATTTATGACTCATATTCATAACACTCATCACAGGTTATAAGCTCAAATACTATGACGTACGACGTCACGCCTCAGGCATAACAAGTGGACGCCAAAAAGAATCTAAAGCTAACGTTCTTCTGTACACTTTTAGTCTGATTTAAGGCATAAGTGCGCATTCCAAGGGTACTATTAATCAAAATTTGATCGGGATCCACACAGCGTAGCAGGAAAAGTGAAGCGACACGGGGAAAATTTCATCTACAGACATGAACTTTGAAATAAAAGTATCAGGACTTGGGGTCGAATAAGGGCTTAAAATCAGTTGCTGGAGCATTACGAACTAAACACCTACTTTTTTCTTGCAAGTAACGTTTTCAACAAAGTTCGTGGTGTTTCAGACGGTGGATGGCACGACGGTATACGAAATGCACAAATTGTTTGGTTTTTTTTCCCAAAGTGGTAAATGAGCAAATCAATTGCAAGGCTATAGGCGACCGTCCACACAGTAAATTCGTAATTTCAAAACAGCTGGAGCCTTGTCAGTGTATTTATTTTACATTGCGTCCTCTGATGATAATACTAGGAGATAAATAATAATTTATTCGTAGGAGCGTTTTGTTAGCTACCTTAGGTATTTACTCAATCCAAGCAAAACTTGGCAGTTTGAGCGTTCTATAAGCCGTCAGCGTGAAACTGGCAGGTGGCGCTTATTGTGTAGACATGGGAATTGAATTTGACCATTTCTGATGCACCTTTTTTCTTGCAGCGACTGACTCTTTGTGATGAAAAGGTTATGCAGTCCATTTAATATAATATAAATAAAGTTAGTATGTAGGCATTTTGGCTTCACGTGGGAAATACCATTACTCATCATTTTTTTTAAACGTCTGGTGAGGGAAACGCCGGTATCAATTGCGGTTTTTCAACGTCATCTTAGTGACAGTTCGCAAGCCTAAATACCTCATGGGTGGCATTATGGCATCCACAACTTCTGCAACAACTGCAAATTATTCCGCTCTGGGTATTACCTTGCCTTCTTCAGTCCACGAATCACCTGATTGCCTGTTTGTGTCTCATTGGGTTCAAATTGTACTTAGCGATGTCTACTTTGAAATCAAGGGTCCATGTTTTTGAAAACAACCCGGTGTCCGTCTGAAATCCTTTGGTAAGTGACCACAAAACTGAACCTTTTGTACACTGTATTTACCTGTAAAACAAGCGTTTACTCGATATTCTCATTTCCTTCGGTCTTATTAAATAACTCGCTTGCATGAGACAGCGCAGTTGAGTCGGGAGACACTGGATTGAAGGGGCATCCGGAGAGCATTGCAGTTGCCTTCTTGCACCCGTCTTCACCCCAGTGTCCCTGTTCACGAAATATTTGTAGTTGAGATAACTTGTGTTTCCGCCTAAGCGCCAAAGCCACCTGCCAGTCTGGCTGAGCTTCTTCAGTGGACGTACGCCTGTCGCCCACACCACCGCCCTGTGCCGTCTTCTGTTGTTGTTGCTGCTGCTGCTGCCGTTCGCTTAGCACTGGCGAATTCGAGTGGAAAGAGCTCAGACTCGCCGATGAGGTGCTTGCCTTGAGCGAGGCAGTTCTTCGCATGCCTTGGGAGACGTCGTCGAACGTAAAACATGCGCCTTTGGAGGAAGTTCTAAGGGGAGAATAGCCTTGAATCTGGCGCAGATCAATTGTTTTCGACCTTTGCGCACGTTGCAAATATCGTGGTCTAGTGGTTTCGGACAATTTTCGTCTGTACATTCCAGAATCACCGACCTCCAAAAACTCTTGGCAAAATAGGTCTCGCTCTTTCTCCACGCGTTGACATGCTTTCCGTTGTTCCAGATTCAGTTTCATCATGTCTAAGCTGAGCTGTTTGGTGGCAGTCTCGTTGGCTTGCTTGCAGCGTTTAGCGATATTAGTACTATTTGGGTGAAAGGTGACATCTGACTTGGTTGTTGATAATGGTGACAATCCAGTGTTGTCCATCTCTGCGTGACCATCCTTGCGCGACTTGTGTCGCTTTTATTCACTTCTGACACGGTGCCTAGACGTTTCCATGGCGATGGATTAATTTATGCGACATCGTGTGCTTTTCCAGGGTTTTATTTCAAAGAAATACAGATCCATTATTTGTGTGATTATGGAGCATAGGAACATTACGTGAGCTTGAACTTCAAGCTGGCATTGTTAATGCGGTACGTGGGTTTTTAATTTCAGTTTCTGTTTAAATTCTTTTTTTCTAAATGGAGACTCTTCAGTCACGCAAGCAGAAATTCACAGTGTAGTAAATGGTGTTGCTTACAAGACTGTTTGCCGCCTTTCAAGATAAGACACTTGAAATCAGCTTTAATTCTCTTGTGAATTGCTTAACATAGATTTCGTTTTTGATCTCGTTAACTCTCGAATGAACAAAACTTAAAGCAGAAGTAACGGAAGACATCTTTTTTTCTGTCCTAAGCATTCTCGCATGTCAGTGCGATACATGCAAGTGTTGATGTAGAGGATAGTTTGAAAGAATTAAAACAGGCCACTTGCTAATGGCATTTTTTGACACTCAAATGGCTTTCATGATCTACCTTCTGAAGCCGTTAGGAATTCTTAAAGTCGTTGTGGTAATGAATATAATGCATGTGGTAGCTTAATCTGTCGGCAATTTTGTGTTGTTATCTCATGTATTCATGACTGTCAGAATGGCCACTTCATGTGCAACCTTCTGCCTGCTGAATTGAAGCAAAATTTTCACGACAACAAAAGCAGCACAATCTGTGAACGTTGTCGAGGCTGTAACTTCAAGATGCGTAGGAGGTATTTTAGAATCTTGCGAAAGATTTGCAAAGGATTACGTAAGCCAACCGAGGGTAACCACCATTGCGGTCTAAACAGGCATGACGGCTTACGATTTGGAGCAACATCTTACAATGAAAAGGCTTTGTTCATTTGTAATGAGCTGAACAAAGTGTTTAACCTAACTAGTGACGACGACAATCTATTAGTGTCACAGTCCAGGGATTAAGGATTTCACTTTCGATTGCATTTAACACTGATCAGAATTCATGCATTGTATTTTGGTTCGACTTTCGAATTCCGTTTTTCGATTTAGAGACTACCAACAGAATGTTGAAACTACAGCGCTGTGAATCCTCCCCCTGTAGACCTGGAATGCTTTTACAGTGTATGTGAGAGTTGTTATTAGCCTAATTATGCTAACTCTGGGGATTGTGGAAATGCGAGAAATAGCTAATAGTGAGGGTGGACATGAAGGTAGGATGGCAAACCACTACAGATGTTCCTACACTCCATAAGCGTTAAAGGTAGAACACGGCATGGCATGCAAGTGGTTGGCGCGATTGCGGGAATTTTGAAGTCAAAGGTGGTCGCAGCAGTACATAACTACTCCTGAATCGTGCAAGAAGCACGTTTATTTCTGAAAAGGAGTTTATGTCACCTACATGAATTAGGCAAGTGCCCAGACAAGGGAATTTTTACCAATGACGAGTAAATTCAAGAGTGTTTACTCATTAGTTTCTACAAAAACTAGTCTAGATTCATGTTCTTGTAGATTGAGGCTGAGGGCTGAAAGGAACATGACCATCATTCGTGGATGCTTGACCATAACCTACGACAAAGTTGGGAATTGTTTATAGGAAATAGGCACCCAAGATTTACTGGGGATTGTAGTGGGAAGTCTCATTCACTGACACCACTTCGAGGAAGGTAATGAAAACTCTAGGTTGGACACGATATTTTATTTAACTCGAAGACCTAATGTACAGTCTTAGAGCACGCACGGTCATATTTAGGCAATATTTACGAGCAAGGATGTGCAGGCTCACGGAAAGTAAGTAAGGGCTGTCATGGATGAACGAGGTAGCTTTGGATAAGCGTGTTTCTGTTGGAAAGCCACTTTTTGGGAGAATACTTCAGGTGCGAGGCTGAAACAAGCAAGCCGTAGAAACTGAATTAAACACTCGTTAGAAGCAACTCATGGCAGCTATATTAGTGAACAAAACTACATACTCGAATTTATATACACATTAATGCAGCCGACGCAAACGCGTACCATTAATATCCCAAATCGTTGGGATGGTAAGGAGCAAGTGCATTTAACAAATATTTGAAGGACCGAAAATCGGAATATGTTGCGTAATTGGAAGCACGAGTGGTTTAACTTTAATGATAATTGATATTTGTCTTTAATGCAAAAACGCCTGCTTAAAAAAAGTACTTTTTATTTTGTAATGGTAGATTTAGGAAAGCTAAGAATGTCTCTGTCATGGTTTACCGGTATGAGTTGTAGGAAAGCAGCAATATGTATAAACCACGAAATCAATGAGAAGCCTTCCAATACAATGTTGTGATTATATTACCAAAATCGACTTCAGTCAGTGCTTATGTCCATGTAAGAGTCGCAATTATTAAAAAGAAAATTTTGGCAAAATAGAATTTTCTTCAGCTTTGCTATTGCATGATTTCTATTCCAGTAGATATTTTTCAAAAATGCAAAGTAAATTTAAAAATGTTCTCTACAAGACGAAAATAAAATTAGATTTCAATGACAAAATTAAATTGGCAAAAGTAGTATGGTATTGAATAGGACTGCAACCAAGTGGTCTCTGCCTCCGTTCTAAGAACGCTAGTAGAGATTATCAATGAACCCTAGAAGTAAAAAAGGCTACTGGATACCGTGCGTTTTCCCCAAAGTCTCAACCCTGATGTCCAATCAAGTCTTACCAAGTCATTGTATTTGAAAGGGGCGGATTTGGATCAAGGTAATTTTCTTAGTGACTGACGATTTTTTGGTCGCAGTCGACTTGATTATGTCGATGATAAACTACCAATCGCTTGTGTATGCCAAAGTAATTTGTATCGTTTCCCTGGTACAATACAAAGTTCCTCTGACAGTCAATGTATTCTGTTTTGATTCATTGTTGCATGTAGACGCACTTCCACCTTATAAATGGCTGCGAGTGTATTTACGAAGCAAAACTACTTCTACTCTTAGCTTCCTTTTGCCCAAGAGATAACCTAGGTCTAAAATATCACAGAACTTCAAAGTTTAGTGGGGTCTTTTGTTAAAGTAACAATAATAGACAAAAATTTTCTGATTTTATTGACTGAAAGGCCAGCAACCCTGTCTCATGCACCTCCATGCAGGTGTATTCTGTCTGTGGACCTCCTTGCTCATGAAAATCTGCAGCTAATTTTTACATGTGGCAATACTTTTCTGTACACCGCTCCATCAGGGGCTAACGGACCCACATTTTAAAAGGAATACAAAAGTGGGAGTAAAAATAACGGCAGAAATAAACAACCTAATGTATCAAGAGAGAACTAGCGTTCAGGCCGATGGATGTGAGTGCTCATCACAAAGTAAATAGCCATTTAATTGAAATCTAACATTAGACTTAATTCAAACCAAACTCTAGAACAAGTTAGACGATTACAGTTCTATTTCGTTTACACAGATAAAGGCGAAGTAGTGTTGAAAACTATAGCACTTAATAAAGACTGGTGATTCATTTGGCGGTACATGGCAAACGATTCAAGGAATGCACGTTATTCTTCTGCATTTTAAACTTTAAAAAAATTTGAACATAGTTGGTGAATATCACAGTAATTTTGCCAGCATAAAATCCAGCGGTACTTTATTCGGTATAAATTTTTTGACACAAGGCAGAGATGTGCACTTAATCCGCTATCACTTCAATACACATGAAATAATTTAAACGCAATGGTATTTTTAAGTGGATTTAGTGTTGAACTTTAGTTCGCAATTATCAGCGGCGTGATGTACAAATATACTTTAAAGAGCATGCATAAAAAATTTCAAGGACGTGTCTACGGGTTGACAAAAAAACCCATACTGGGGAGTTATTTAAAATAGCAAATAAGCATTTTGGGTGTATTATTCTAACATACAATACCGTTTCAATCATCCTCCTACCGAGATCCAAAGTGAATAAAAAAGACGACCTCTACACCATAATTTACTTAATTACAAGAACTATAAAATCAAATTTCTTGACACATGGGAGTTTGAAAAGAGGTAATTTGACTGCACAACAATTAGAGGAACGTTTACTGGAAAACATGTATAATTCACTGCCTTCGTAAAAATAAATTTATGACCGTGACTAGATGTATTTATAATCCAACAAAGGAATTGATTTTAAATGTAATTTAAAAAGCTTGTTTGTATTTAGCAAGTGGAAATATGAAAATTCAAAAGTATATTGACATTTGCCCAAAATCTACCTCATCTCTAAATAAGAACACTAATTTAAGGATTCAGCCTCAAATTTATTAGAAACTTTTGACAATCGGAATAGAAGCCATTTCGTCATGCAGACAATCAAGCCGACCTTTATAAAAACAAGACCAAATCCGAGATTTGTCAACTTTTTGGCCCCTTTTCCCTGGCCGTGGTATGAATCAACTTTTAAAATAGAGATGCGACCACGGTATCAAATGCATCAAAGTGAAAAATGCCAAGCGCTTACAAATTCAAAATCCCTCAAAATGACAAATACAGCAACAATTTAAGGTAATCCAAGAGCATTCGATCACATAAGGCTCTGTAAATCTAACTCCAAGATTCACTGCGGCATTACACATAAGTGAATTTTAATATGTGCGTGGTTTTGAAGGCTCGCATATTTCACTGATAAACCATATTCAAGCTTCAAAATCCATTGTTTTCTTATGAGAAATCCCACTGATAAAATTGCCATAATAATTTGACATTGATGTCTCAACAATTTCCCATCAATCACATTTGCTATAATTAATAGCTTGGATAGGTATTTTAGAAAGTGGTCGTTTTTTTTTCTAGGTGCAAATATATTTCATTAACGTTTGACTGCACTACAATGACCTTGATGTCTCTACATTTAGGAAAAAGTTGCAAGAATTAACCCATGACTTCATAACCCTGATGGGTGTTGAGTTTTATGCTGTCTACAAGGCTTCCTATGACACTAGGTTGTTTTTGGATGAGCCGAGTTCAGTATCGGCAATGTGTTCATTTGGAAATTTGCTCTTCGTTGGCTGTGTGGATGGGTATGTTTTTATTCTGGTATAAATCGCTCCTATATCTTATGTATGAAATCGAAACATAAGCGTTTCATCCCAAGTGACTTTGAGGTGGCCCATAACGTCACCGTCATGATTTAATTATTTAAATGGATTTTTGTGGTTCCTGATAGAACCCACTCCTTCATTGTTGATTTTTGCATTTATTCAGTGTATCCAGCTCATAATGATTCCAGAGTTTAGGTTAAAGATCTTTTTATTGTTTGTGTATACAGGTCTAAAGTGGATCGCATTCTCTTTTAGTATCAGCAAAGAAAAGGGGTAGGTAGTTGTATACAATGAATTTCAAAACGGCGAGTTTGTAATTCAAAGCCAAATTAATGTCGAATGATCTTTCACAGAGATCTCGCCTCTGTCAACCTTGTTTTTTTTAGTTTTCGTCATCTTCGTGAAACGATACTGGGTGTATAAACGATTGTGCTGCTACAGTAATTGCAAAATATTATAGGCTCCTTAAGGTTAAATTTTTTAGCGTTAACAGCTGAAGATATTGGAATCGTTAGTCATTTGGCTTATAATTTTTTGGTACGGAATGAGCCAATGTTACTGGTTTTATAACTAGTAAATATGTTGATCGATTCTCTGCAGACTAGGAATATGCTGTCGCTTCCCTATTGTAAAAACCGGTCAGGCCAGTATAATTCTATCTTTCATATTTTGCCACAACCGCACACTTATTTGCAACTAGGATGGTAATTATGCCATCTTTTTTTTTATTCTCTGTATCTCCAAAGAGTAGAAAGGTTGCGTATTACTCTGCATCATCTTCTTTTTGTAGTCTACTTAAACGTTCCTGGAACAGTTTAAACATTTTTAGTCTCCTAAGTTTTACTTAACTGTCTAAGCTGTAATGGTATTACTGAGTTTGTATTTTCCCACACAACGCTATTGCAATGATGGCCGTTTTAAATTTATCGTAATTTTTATAAGTGGCTATTGATCTAATTTTTTGTTCGTTACCTGTGCAATTATGGTTAATATCGGATTATTACTAAAGTTTGTGGCCGAATTTAAATAAAATTAAAACATCCGTTTGAAGAAATATTACTTGACTATGAAAATTCTCTATCACAACTTAAAATACACTTTGGATCTAATCGAGCATTTTTTTTTCTTCAAAAATATCGTAAAGTGGTTTTTATGTTGCTCCATTTAGTCAATTTTTCTTGCCACTCACATTAATTTGCAAGGAACGAACGAGATGAAACTGCGCAGTAGGAAGGTCATAGGGGTCCTCGAGGAGCTCCTATTTAAATTTTCCTCTTGCAATGTTTTTTGAACAGAATGTATTTTAGTGTTGTGGTGATAGAAGATGTCTTATTGACTAAGCAAGTTTCGTTGTTCTGCTTTAAGTTCAAAACTGGGGAGTCGCTCGCAGGACGCCTCCAAATGCTTTGTGTAGCCACATAAGAAAAAGCCGTAAAAGTATTCCTCTGTAACTCTTCCTCCAAATCCATAAAGACACACTCATTGGTTTCAGTCCAGCATTCGCCATTGTATCTGCTTTTTTTACTTTCATGTGTCTAGCTTCTCCTCTTTTCTCGGGTAATTCATGGATTATTGATCACGAAGGATGTCATTATCAACGACGAAAGCCCTCTAGAACCAAGTTTATCGTTTAGACTAAAGTTATCATCTTTCAATTGGCCAAACCACCTTTATCAGGACATGATCAACCTAAACGGCTTGAGTATTGCTTGTTGTGGTTCCAACATTTAATCTTATTTTCTATTTTGCATATTAATCTTCCGCACAAATTACGTTTGATAAAATGTTGGGGCTTATGTTGGCTTCTGGCGCAGTTAGATATCCGTCAGTTAATAAAGTGATCATAAAAAGCGGGTCAGTCTAGTCGAAAGAGCATGCTTTCGCCATCTAGGGAAGTCGGGTTCGAACTTTTACATGTTTGGTGTGTCGCTCGTGAGATGATCCTAACACTGGATCGATTATTCAGTTATTGATCTTTCATTGGTTCCGTTTTAAAGAACGAATTTGTGACCTAAGTTGCGTTTTATTTTAGACAGCTGTTGCAGATCGTGTTTGATGAAATAGAAGAGCGGGGTACCTGCTATTCTTTCAATGTGATTTTCTCCCGCCAAATCTCTGTAGCTGCATTGGGTTTATTTATTTACTAATTTAATAGAAGAATCCTGTTTCACTGTTGCGAGCCTCCCAAAGTGCTGACTTAGTTGTCGCTCTTTCGGGCGCAAAACTGCAATTCTTTGATGCCGAAAAGTTGGAGTGTTCCAGTTTGCGTCAAACGCTGGACAACATTTCCACCTTCTCGCTCGTCGATTATTCCATGGGCGCTGAGCATCATTCCGTAGTAAGTCGCAGTAAGGTGGTTAGAGTTTTCAGCTTGCTGTCTGCAACCTTAGTCTTACTCTCCAAGTATACAGAGCAACAAAGTCCCGTATTGACCTGGTGAACACCATAAATATCCCTGCCACCGCAATTGCAATGGTAAACTCGTTATCGTTTTATGTTCTCATTCACGCATATCCTTTAGCAATGTAGGGATAGTTTTGCCGTTTTCGCAACTGATCACAAGTACTATAGTGTTAGCCTCAAGACGAGGAAATGCACCGACATACTTGATCGCTGCGACAGCCGAGACAAACCCCTTATCGAAACGGTGTCGGAGGTAAGTGTCTGCAAGATCCTGAGACATTTGTCTTCTGAAGGAGGAATTCCTGCTTTCCGGTCCCGGCTCTCTAGGCATCTTTGTTAATGCTAATGGCCAGTCCGACCGACCGCCTCTAACACTCTCTGCCAATCTATCAGGTCTATTTTCTCGCCAGCAACTAGTTTTCGCCGTTGATGATGAGTTTGTTTCAATCCACTGGTACTTGCGTATTTGGATTTTCTAACCACGAATGTTTCAGTGCCAATCAACAAAAGCAGTTGCAGACGTTAGTTGTGAAAGACGTGAGTGCTGCTTGCATGTCTCTGAATCGAAAAATGGTCTTCGTTGCTTCAAACAGCACGACCGAAGGTCCGTGTTTGTGTATCATCCGACCAGAAACATGGGACCTGGTAGCCAGACGACTTATCATGGCAGGATGTCTTTCAGATGCTTCCGATCTCATTGATCGAGAATACGCAAAATTGATTGATCTATGCAATCGACGCCCGGCTACCAGCAGTAACGCAAAGAATATATTCAACACGGTACTTTGCCATCATTAACGATCACGTTTACTTCACTTTAGAGGTCTAAACGAGTCTATACCTTGATGGGATTTTACTTGTTTGAGACAGGTCACTTGGATAGCTGTCGAGAGTTCTTTGAAAAGTCTTCTTTGGACGTCCGTGAGGTAGGTGTCCGCTTGCCATTCTTACTTCACCTTAACCCTCCGCCTAGTTATTGTATCGTTTTGTGGACTTGCTTCCTCGTGGTTATGCCTTCACCGCGGACCCCAATTTGCGCATTGAGTCGTCAGCAAAGGCATCTTTTGACACGCCAGTTGACGAGCCACCGCGTACCATTTTCGATCTCAGTGAAACCCTTTTTTTGCCCGTCCAAGACTTTCGCCGTTTCCTCCTAAACTTTCTTATTGAAAATCGCTACGGCCGAATTTTCGCTACACACTTGCAGGTTAGTACGAGCTACATTAGTTAATGGCATTTTCGGTTTTCACTCCTGCATTCTACGCACTTTATACAAAGCCAGTCATCGTAGGTTTGCGAGAAAACTTACGAGTAAATTAGGCTGTGTAATCTGAGTATTTTAAATCTGATAAATCCTCAGCGCCTAAGAGAATTTCTGCCGTTTTCTCGTTGGCGATGTGCGCATTCAAATCACAATAGCCTTCTCCAAAACATCTTAATCCTTCTATGCACATGATGTCAAATTGGAATCAAAATTTATCAGCATCTATTTGTACTTAGCAAATATGTTGGCGCTAGAACACGCGGTTTCGAAGACAGCTGACTTGGACGCTTTACTTGGCAGTGAAATCGCATGCGAGTGAATTTTAAGCATGAGTGCACCGGGTCCGCATTGTTCAATCAGATTCACATTACTTTTGGGTCATACCCTAGCAAACACACAGGAATCTTTCTTTCCACGCATGCAAATGTTTGTTGCCAAAGTCTGGTCTTATGCAGTTTTTTTTATTGAATTGGTCTTGGATATTCTTAAAAGTTAGCAAATAACTAAAAACCTTTACTTTTGACTGAAAAAGTGCACTTATTGCCTCCGCAATTTAGGTTGCTGCGTCCGTTAAAATGGTGCGTAATGAGCACGTTCTGTGGAAAATAGAGCCGTCATTAATTGAAGAACTCCATCATTATCGCTGGTGCTCTGTGTCCTTTCTGGAATAAGGCCGCACGTGTTTTCACCTTATTTGCTCTCGATTGATAATTCTATTGGATTTACGCCCTGTCCACGTTACCTATCTAATACTCAACCAGCATAGTCGTACTCCCGACTCGAACTTCAATTTTCCCGCTCTCCCCCACTTCGCCTTCCTCGGTTATCTGCTCTCTTGTGTCTTCTATTGCCAGAATCGTGCTTTCGTCGGTTCTTACCATCTTCCATCTCTGAGGTGCAGTGTATGTAGCGGTGCTGCGTGAGTCTGTCTCCGGTGGAAGTGATTCTGATTCGTTTGACAAGAGTCGAAGCACTTTGTCGACCCCGCTTATTGACACACACCTGTGGCCCCACAGTGGAAGTGGGAGTGGAACTCCTCTGCGCCAGCCACCGAATTGCCCCGCGGCATTCCGTGGATTCGAACCGGTAACCTCGCCATCCGTCTCACTAGGTGGCATCCAAATTGGCGTAGCGGCGGAACTGGACTCCTGAATAGTATTGTCAGATGTTAGAGCATAGCTACCCGTGCCGCTCTCATTTGTCTGCTCGTCGCTGAACTCACTCCCTCGAACTCTGCCTATCCAGGGCCGCCAGGTTTCGGTATCAGCTGTACAGAATGCTTCTCCCCCACCACCAATACAGAATATCTCATCCTGGTGCACACATGCCGCGAAATCAGCTCGTTCGGCTATCGCAGGCATCAACTCCCACACGCCGTCCTTCGGAGTGAATCGCTCCACGGTGCTGCTGTAGCCCTGTGCCATCACCGAAGTCGTTAGTCTCATCGAATTATCACCCCCTCCGCCGAGAATGAACAAGTGGTCTTGATAGTTGACGCCACTGGCGTAGTAGCGAGGTTGAGCCATCGGTTGGATCAAAGTCCATTGGTTGGTGGCGGGGTTGTAGGTTTCGCAGCTGTTTGTCAGGGACTCCATCCTGCTCTCGGTGTATCCACCGCACACGTATATCTGGGAGCCTAGCGCGTCGCCGGCTGGAGCTCCTCGTGGAATGATCATTCTGGCAACTTCTAGCCAAACGCCAGATTTGCCCTTCTCCAAGGAAAGTGTTTCAACAGAATCGAGGACGGTTCGGTTGTTATCTCCTCCGATCGCGTAAAGTGACTTGTTCTGAAAGTTGACTAAAATGAGGTCTCTGCGAACTTCGTGCATCGGTGCACAGCCCTTCCATCCACGTTTACTGCTGTTGCATCTGAAGTCATAGCTAAGCACCTCTTGTGTCGCTTGTCCACTTCGGCTCTCACCACCGGCTATGTAGATCACACAGTTGTCGACGTTAGCAATTGCAAAGCTCATAAGCGGATGTGGCAGCGCAAGACTCGATCTGGACTCAACATCATAGGTTATCCACTTTTTTTTCCGTGAATCTAGCACCCTAGCATTCCTACAGGGCTGACCGTTCTCCCACCCACCGAACACTATGATTGCTTCATGTGGTATTCGTGGCGCCAGTTTGGGCCATGCCGATATTTGAGGGTTCGAAGTCTCACATTGACTTCCTCCTTCATGATCTTCTGTTGGTCGGGTTAAGAGGGGACGGAGATTTCGCGATGTTCTCACTAGGCGCCGCCGTCTTTGATGAAGCATTGCAATGCACATATTCTTTAACTCATCATTCCATCCATCGAGGCGCGAACCCGAAGAGTTGTTCGAGTGTGAGCATCCTCGTGGTAGGCCGTCGCCGGTAGAATTGGTCCTCTTCGACCGCATTCCCGGAAGTTGTAGCAGGCGGTCTATGTCGTCCTTGTCCAACTGCTCGAGTCTCACGCAATGCTCGATTAGATGTGGAACTACATCCAGAAGTAGTTTTTGCGTGACAGGGTCTTTCGGTTGCACGTCCACCCACGCCGTTATTACATCGACTACTTCCGATTCGGAAAACACGTTCAGTCTCTCCGAGGCGAGAAGGAATTTGAGTTCCGCAGCAGATAAATGCGTCATTTCCACGTAATTCTTGCTCCTCATAAATTTGTGGAAGTTCTTCTGCATAAACTCAATCAACAATTGACCGGCCTTTCCGTCTATTTGAATGACATTCCAGTCTGTGGGTAGTGTTGGTGGCTTGAATATGGTCCTCCAAAGAGCCCAACAGCTTTCTCGGTCTAAGTTGGCTTCCACGTAGGAGATGCATCGTTTATTCAAACTTTCTATGCCATAGGTGTTTGCCACACGCAAACCGCAAATGAGGCTGCATTCTGCCGTTGTTGTTGTCAAATGCAACTGTCCAGTGCTCAGAAGTATTGGGCTTTGATTTGCCATGTCAATAACCGCGGGTTTTTCGCCTCGCTTTTTCATTGGAGGCGTATCCGACTGGTCCATCGTAGTGATGGCTGATATTTTGCAATGCCCCAAGTGGCAGAAGTGAATAGCGAAGGCTAAATCGTTTACATCTGTGCTACGATGGCAGTCGATGAGTAATGGGGGTTCCTCTTCTGAATATTCTTGTTGTTGGTGGTGGTGCTTTCGTTGATTGCGCTGTCGTTTCTGGCGTTCGTCGATTACCTTGATCAGACGGCGGAAGGTTAGACTTTGAGTGGCCAGTTTGTATGCATTCACGTGTGTAGTGAGCTGGCCCGAGCGCAATCGCAGCGGACGATTCAGCGCCCACTGCATTTTGTAACCGGAGAGCAAATTTTCGGGAAGTTCGCGGGACCTCGATGGCGCATTGACTAGAAGACTGCTGCCTTGGCTCCACCTTCCACTTTTACTCCGCGAAGCACGGATCGCAGGCGTTATTTTTTCATTCATTACTTTGGCTTTCTATGCAACTGCTTAAAATGTATGCGTGCAAGGACTTTAAAAGTATTGATTTTTCGCAGCAAATACATTTTTGATCAGCTGTAACAGTATGGAAAACAGCTAAGTTGTGATGGACACCTGAAGAAAGCTTTGTTGTTACTTTTGCACAAACGTTTAACATCCAAGTTGGTTGCTTCTTTCAGCGACCAAAAGGCGTTGATTTACCGATTTTGCATTCTCTGGTACCCTACAATATCCTAATTTGCTGCCATCAGTACTTTTTACCATCTTAGTAAGCAATCGTTGACGATGTTTGTGGTTTTTGCATGTAATTACTGTTATCTATATTTAAGCCCCTCTCCTGCTGTCTGGTTTTATGCTTACACTATTAAAGACGACTCACGTGTTAATTATTAAGATTTACAAAGCATCATGTGTGTGTGGCTTCCGTTCGAATGATGTCGTTTAAATCGACAGCTTTTTAAGATTATACTGACGAGTGAAGTGCAGGTCGTTCAATAACTTTGAGCCAATTTAAGTACGTAGTAAAGTCGAAGAAAACTAAGCTAACTAAAGGTAAAATTCATCGTTGACAGTTACCTTCAACGATAATTCGTTGTACCGCAAACCGACTCTTGTCGCAATCGGCAGTTCTTGACTCAGTGTTTGGATTTATTCGATAGTAACAAAACATCATTTACTATTGGTAGAGGCTTTTCAGCCGATTTGAGCCGCTATAAATTCCTGACCAAATCTTTATTTTATGGTTTACATGTCTGACATTCGTCAACTGAAAAGGCCCATATTTATTTCGAAACCGAAATGATGCCGAAAATCTAACTGGTCTTTCTGTATTGATAATCGGTTGGAATTAATAGGCAAAAACAAAGGAACCGTTGTTACCAGCTTCACACAACGCTTTTTCTGTCCTTTTGCAATTTCGTCGCCACAATTGTTGTGCACGTGTGTGTCTTGCCTCTTCTAGTTTGTGGAAACGGCAATTGTGAAGCTGTGTGTCCACTTATTCGAGCCTTGTTCGCCCGTCGGCATTGGAGCCTTCGAGAATTGGGAGCAGCTGGTGGGTTCCCTGTCAAACATCGACGTCAACGACCTCCTCGATTTCCTGGAGGAGAATCGTGCCTACCATGTTAAGGCACTGGTATGTCGGTGGAACGGTGACATGGAGAGCGCCCTTAACATATGGAAAAGGTAGTTTTTTTGTATTTAGCATTTTTTGTCTGATCAAGTTTGGATTATATTTTCATCACAAACCGTTTTCGCTTCCCGAAAACCCTTTTTTGAGCTTACTGTAGTGCACATTTGCCCTGGAATCGTATCGATTTCCCAAAAGTTAGTTTGACAACCGTTTTAAAGCTTACAAAGGTATATTATTTGGTTTTTTTTACGTTCAGTAAGCCACCAACAGCCGTTGACACGTGTTAATCGAAAATGCGCCTGTGCGTACCACGGCTTGTATTTTATTCAAAATCCACCTCAACCACGTTCATCACCTCTGATCTGATCGGCGAAATTTCATTTTGCACTTCATATTTGATATTTGAGGTAAATCTTCACCACCATTTGCCTGGGTAACTTGGGTTGTCGGTAGACAAGTGACTGGAGTTGTTTTCTTAGTGGAACTGAAAGGGCCTCTTTTAGTATAAATATCTCTGAATGTCTGTGAGTGACTTTTGCCACACAAACAGATGATCAAATTTCGAATATTAATCCAGCAGACGGCAGACATTCCCAAGCGGTGATCGCAGTCTGCGCAAGGTGCCTTCTAGGTTCTAAAAGAGCATCACCTTAGTGTATGTTGGACAAGTCGAGCATTTCCAAATTGTTTCGATTTGCTTCTTTGCGATCCTACTCGTAGGACGTCGCTTCCTATTCTTATCCCGCTGAGCTTTTCGCAGTTTACTGAACCTGAAACAAACGACGAAAAGTGGCGTTTGTGCCCACATACATCTCTAAATGCAGCCTTTTTTCTGGGGAGCAAAAATGAGTTGTGTGCGTCGTACTGTTGGCTCTTAGGCACCAGGCAAGAATAGGTATTTGGTGCCATTAATGTTAATTTTTTTCTCAAAATAGACAATCGCTTCTAAAGCGTTTCATGTTGTCTGCAGTCGTATTCTGATTTTATCCCAAGTACTTTACTATGAGCTCGAGTCAATTTTGCCACATATCAAAGCAACAGACGTCGAAGTGTTGGTAAAAAAAATGATTTTTTTTCACATTTGAGGTCCGCAGAAAATAAAATATGAATGGGTTTCTGAATTAGCAGTAGGCACTTATGATTTCGTTAACTTGTGCTAGCTTATTTCTTAAAGTTTGATGACAACTAGTGAAAAAGAAACTTGTACTCTACTGCAGCTTCGCGTTTTATTGCAATTTATAGAATAGTATTGGCTACTTCAAGGTCATAACCTCACATAGATTGGAATGATGAGTGATGTTCGTAGGTTACCATGTGGAACTAGATCTAGCCGGATAAAAGGGTCTGGATTCGTTGATGCCAAACTCACCGTAATTGACGCCGTTTCTACAAATCGGGGTGTATCCGGTCGAGGGAGGATGGACAAAGACACCGTCCTGGTGGCTGCAACGATTCTTAACTTTGAGTAACCACTGGCACTCCTCCAATTAAATTGAGACGAATAAATTTTGGAGTTAAAGTTGAGTCGAAAAGTTCAGCAACAAAAAGGAATCATAATTGACCAGGCTTTCTGTAGTCTGGCTTTAAACGGTAACCCCGATAATCACTGCAAATCGACATGCCAAAATGGGCAAGTAGTAATACGTTATTGCTGCGCTGATAGTTGTTAAGATGGGTGTCATTCACCTGGCTTTTTAGCTTGGCACTCGGCACTGTCACCGACGCCGCGTTTCCTGGTCCGGAATTCTACACGGACGCGTTGTATGCGTAAGTTGTTGCATTCCCATCTCTCTCTCCCTTAGCACAATCTGCTGCTGGCATTGTATTGGTTGTCATAAATGCAGACATTTTACTGTTTTCGTCTTGCATCTTGTCGTGTGGTGATGAAATTCTCCTGTAAGCATTACTGCAAGCCCACCGTCACAATAAAAATGTCGAAATACCCCTTATGTGATCCCGTCGGTTGCGTGGTAGACTGGTGCCTCATTCAACGTCATCCTCCATTAAAGCTGACGCATAGAATACTTTGCTTGCATGCAACACCTTTGAATTATCTTGATTCAATCTAATGTCCATCATGCAATCCGGGCTACCACGTGAGAAGTGTTTGTTGAAGCACAGGCTTTGTCCTTGTGGAAGTCAAGTTCGCTCTTACTGGCAAACTGGCGACTGCGTTCCCTTTGGTGTCCCCCTATCTACGACTTCCTAATACGCATCAGTGCTCCCAAGGCGATCCAATAGTCTCGTTGGTTGATCATGCGTGAAATTCTCAACATCTTATTATGTTGCGTCTTGTTAAATGGCCGTTTTTCATTGGCCGTCGGACAAACCTCATCATTGTGCAAATGATCCTCATGCAACTAACCATAAATTCAATCTTGCGTGTATCCCAGACAAAAACTCGCAAAAAATAAACCACAAAGCGGCGAGGGCTTACGCTAATGACCCAAAATCTGTCTGCTGACTGTATGTGGCTCCGCACACAAATGCAAACGCCAGAGCTGCGTTCGTGTGCCTAAAATACGTCACCTGTAAAAATTGAAGTTCAGCAATCGTGTAAACAGTTTACAATCAGATGCCTCCACGTCTATTGTACCTGGGAGTTTCATACATAATAATCGAAAGGCTTCGTGTATTGGCTTGCTACGTCTTAATAAGCATCAATAGCATCTCAGCCCTGTTTCGCCTTGCTTTCCACAGAGCTCTTGTTGCGCCATTTGCGTTTCGCGGCCACACCGCATCTTTCACCCAACCAGCAGTGGCATCGAAGTGCAGTCACTCAACCGGGAGCAGCACCTTCGCCAGACTTGTCTGGGCCCACCTCGATTGCCTCTTGGATGCAGGCGGCAACGGGGTCAAGGTCGCGGCCGCACTGATTCAGGGTCTCGCCGGCATCACGACGTGGACTGACGACTGTCCAGCCACCCTCGCGGCGGGCAACTCCTCCACCTTCGTGTTTGCTCCGGCCACTGTGCTGAAACGCCTGCTACCTGAGCATCCAGCCCTGGCTGAAAACTTCTTGTGGTGTCGCATTTTCAAGGCAGGCGACAAGGTATGCGTCTTTCAACAGAGTGCTCCAAAAAGTTTATTTTCGAGCACACTCACGTGTACTGTAGCTTTTTGAAATGAAATGATTATAATTTCACTTCGAATATGTATCGAAATTGCATAAATTTGAACCAAGTACTTCGTCCAATCGGGTGGATATTGTAGATGGAGTTATCCACTGCAGGTACACTCGAAATAATTTTCTGCAAAGGACGTTTTTAGTTCAATGATCATTAGTGCATATTTTAATTAACCCACACAGCGCCGTTTTGCTCTGTTTGTGACAATATTCGGCCAGCCGCGGTACAAACAAATGGTTTACTTAGCTTGGACTTTCGCCTAGTGCCCTGAACTCAGTGTGCATCCACAGAGCTCATCTTTTTGTGTTTCGGCTAATTCCGCTTATTGTCAGTTCCTCGCGAAGGCTTGTTGTTTACGTGTTGCTGCCCAACTTGCGCTCATCAGTCTGTCGAATCCACGCACTTGTCACTTTCAGGACCAAGCCCATCACGTGCTTCTGGCAGAGCTGCAGGCGCGTCTTCTCCTCCAATTCGCTGAGGCCGATGATCCCAAGGCTCTTGCTCAGCAAAGGTGAGTCGTGTTAGTTATTTTGAATTGCCAAAGTGCTAGCCTACCGCTTTCCGTGTTTTAGGTGTGTTTGAATGTTGAGTCACGATAAATTGGCCAAGTGACCACTAGTAGAGCCCATCCTCGGTTGCACAGCACAAACATGCTTTACATTGCAGGGCCGTTTTTTGGGTTGCTGTTAAGACTACTTTTTAGTGTAGTAATTTAGTGCGATTCTAATTCTTCGGTCTGAATTGTGTTTGCATTGAGGTCCTTTTTTTCCTCTAGGCATCGTTTTCGTGAGACACTCCTTTACCTAAAAGACTGCCCAACGGAAAAACTTTTGGAAACCCTAAAGACTTCGCCTCACTTTCATCGTTTCACCGATGAATACGTCACGCTCTTGGGCAAAGTGAGTTTGGAGTAGATTGTCATCTGTATTCCATATTCCCGATTCGTGATCAAGTGTTGAAACCTAATTAGAAAATATCTTGTTGCCACGAGGGACATTTTATCCCTTATTTTCTTCTCGTTATCTTCAAATGAGCCGAATTTTCCGTTGATAGCTCACTTAGTGTCTTGCCTTGGTGTTGTTACACCGTAACTGACTTTTGTCTTCACCTCACTCTCACATCATTTTTTTCGAGAAAAAGGAAACGTTTCGACTTCTACCACTGTGTCGAAATTGAAGGTTTACGCCGGCTCTGGCACCCTTCGTCCAGGGCTTGACAACGATCAAAGCCTTAGTGGTTTAATATTGGGCAAACTACTTTCTAATTGCTTAGGTCTTGCACCACTGTACGGAACTTTCAAGAAAAGTTACCACAAACATTGAGGGACGTGAGCAGTCGTGAAGTTGCAGCTACTAATAAAGCCTCCGGGGAAAGACTCTGACAGAATATGCGTGGACATGCGACAGACAACCATGTGCATTTTCGGATCACCAGTGGGGATCGTGGAGATGTGCGTTATCTTAAATTGCCACGATCTGCGAGCCATAGTGAAATCTCACGCGTTCAAGTTTAAGTAGAATTAAAAGCGTCAACTGAAGTTAGCTGCTACGTTCAGCCACGCGATCACTGGTTGAGGCTTCGGGCGGATAATGTTGAATTCAACCATTTTCTCCTGTTCAAACCGCTAGTTCCTCACACCCCGCTAGACTTTCTGTGATGGTGGCGGGTATTGCTTAGGCTGTCACTTACACCACGTGAATCACGGGAACTTCCTCATGCAGGTGATTTATGCTCTCAAAAGGGTGCTACCGAAACAGAAGCTCGATGTGTTGTACGCTCAGCGCTTCGTAATCCTGTCTTATTGCCCCACATCGGTTTTGAATTACTCTTAGTGGTCATTGCTCACGATTTTATAGTAGTAGGCTTGACAACAGAATGTGGTTGCTACGTTTTCTCATAGTTTAAATTTGGTACCACATATAGCCAATGTTTGTGAACGTCGATCCAGGTGTATTTCAGGCCATGTTATAGCCACTATTTCAGTTTCATCGCTCATATTATGAACTCGAACCCTGCAAATTTACTTAGTTGCTGTGCTGTCGGTGTGTGTTGTTGCTCTGGAAATGACGGTTCGCCTTGTAGCTTCAAAAGTACACTGAGGCGCTAGAACTGTTGGTTTTGGAAAAGCGCAATGTAAAGGCGGCCCTCAACTTCTGTGCGTGGTGTGCGATGTCGCAGGCACGACAGCGGGTGGCCGAACAAAGCGTTCTTTGGCTTCACGGAGGTGACGGAGCCGAGAGCCGTGTCCGAAACCCGCCAGCAGTGGACGCCTACACAACCCTAATTAGGATCCTTCTTGACAGGTATGTACACCATGTGGAAACACTGTTCGGCAATATCAGCTGCCAGTGCGTTGTTTCGGGTCATAAGATTCGTGCATTCCTGCAAACCTTTAGACTAAGCCATGGAAGTCGTCTGTACCGGTTGTGAGAAACATCAAGTACCACCCGAAAACTCCGAAATCTGAGCTGTGACCTTAGCTAGGTGTGTTTCCAAAAACTCAAGCAATCTTCTCTTGGTGCCAACTCAAATTGTGTAGCTCATTTTCTGGGTCAGGCCTCTTCGATATCTTTTACTATTCAGTTACATTTTCGCCATACAATGTAAATTACTAACAGATATGCTTACGTCGACATGTTCCTCCAACTTCAGTTCAGATCCTGTCCTGCTGAAGCTGTCAACCAGGTTGCTTGAGGCCGACATCCCCGGTCTCGATTTAACCGAGGTATGGCATTTAATTTATTCTACTAGAAATTTTCCAGTATTATTTACTCAACAAGGAAAAAAACATCAATCAATTTCTTGTGCTATTAATTTAGAAAACAACACTAGTTGATAAACGATGGTTTCCTTGTGTCGTACCACGTTCTGTAACACAGTTGCCTAATGGGCTCCCACCAGCAAGGAATACAATCTCTCGTTAATGCGCATTAAACTGTCTGCACACACACAAGCTTCCGTAACCTTGTCTGTTAGGAACACCCCTTGTCGGAAGTCACATTCAGCTGTTTAAACCGTTTCGAAGACTCACTTATTGGTTGTCAAAATACACAAGCTTAACACGGCTTCTCGACTCCTAGATTTGCAGACGCTTGCCGGAAGATTGGCCTCTCAACAACGGTGTGGCAGACTTTCTTCAGCGCGCAGTAAAATCTACGGTACGACAAATATCAACCTATGACCTGGAACTCGGTCTCACAACACGCCTGGCTTCGGTGTCGCGGGAGGAGGCAGTCGCGTCGACTTCGTGCAATGGTCGTGCAGGTGCGAATGTGCTGTGGGTGACTGACGACTCGACCTGTGACCAATGCGGCCTCGCCTTAGACGCATACGGTCCGCACCGGCCGTTCGCGTGGATCGTTTCTCAGGGGCTGCCCCCTTCTAGCGTTATGCACTTACACTGTCTCCAGTCAGATAGCAACCTGAGCCATCACTCGCCTGATCATAACAGATGTTAATATTTCCACTAATACCAGTCCTTATCATGATCCTCAGTGTACCGTCTCTTGAACATTGTAAAATTAGATCGTGCACTTGCTGATTTATCAGTCGATTTCGCATAAGTCAGAAAGTGCGCATCAGGCGGGCGTTCGACCTGCTAAATTCTCGAATTCGACTGCAATTCGCTTGCATTGAACAAGCTAAATTGTGAACATCGAACAGCGGTAATAAAACAGGTGGTAGAAGTTCGGGGGGATTGCGGCGCTCACTTTAGCCGGTCGTAAATGCTGCACAGTACAGTGGATGGAAGTATGAGGGGAGTGGTTCCTGGAAGAACGCGGTAATTATTACTCATTGTCGAAAATTTAGGAATTGTATACTAAATAGAAACGGGATAAGTTAATGGTCCTCGGTTTGTGCTAAAGCAGCACTAAGGGCTCTAAGCTGCATCTTGAAGTTAAGATTCGGAGATATGTTTCGCGATCTATTAACAAGCTCGTACGCTGCGCTGAAGGGTATTCGGTATAATTTGATCAGGCAGCCGATAAGGACAGCGGGAGCCCGAGAAACACCGGCATTACAGTGAATAAACAGACGACCATGCGACGGGAGAACCTTTTCCTGAATAAACAAACAGCAAGCGGTGATAATTGGCATTAGATCTGCCTGTACGTCGTCGTACAAATTACACGACAAATACTCAAATTGGCTCTCAAACGTGTTTGGAGTAGAGTCACTAATGAGGTTAACGATGTGGGTTATTCCTTTTTCTTGAAGCGTAGTCAGATCCTCTGCAACGTCTTGCGAACCTAAATTAGTGTGATGATGAAAACATAAATTGTGTACCGAAATAAATAGTTGTTCCTTGAACAGTAACTTCGCCTACTTGCAGATCGGGGTTGCCGTTCACGATAAAGCCATACTTAGATATATCGTCGTCAAGATGTGGTGAATTTGTAATATTTGATATAACGTTGCCGTTACGGTCCGTAACCGAAACCTGCCCGTCTGCGGTACGAACCTGAACGGTGGTGGACCGCAGACGCCTTTGATCGAACCCTTTGATTGATTCACTGAATGCCAGATTTGATAATACGGCTAAAATACGAGCAACACCAATGTACAGGTGAAAAATGGAACGAACATGCATATGCAGAAGGGTCAAGTGCAGAATAACGCCAAATTTGCAAATACTCTTTGTAAGAACCAAAATCCAATTTTAACAACCCAGATGGACTTTTGACACAAGAGTAAGGATGCAGACGCATAGATGGTTAGGCGCAGCCAAAACACTTCCAATAGATGGGCCATTTAACTTTCATTTAGTAGCTAAATGTTTTCCTGCGGCTTTAAGGAATATGGTGTCTTGACTGGAGCGATTTTAAAGCTATGAACCTCACTAACAAATCGCAGTGATTTCGACATAAGAAATAATGAAAAAAAAATCAATCTTTGAGTAGATAATGGCTAAACTTATATGAACCAGAGAATCAAAGAGAAATAAACGATGCCTAATTATCTTTTGATAAAAATCTAGACACAAATCTCGTGGATGAGCTGGCGCTAGGAAGGTGCTATACTGGCTTTGACGAAAAGGCAATGCATTAAGAAATATTGATTAAAAAAGTCCTACAGACACAAACATTTCTAAGTTTTAAGCAACAATATAAAACGGAGCAAATAATTCGGAGCATCGTAAGCTAAAAATATATTTAAATCACATGGTACACATTAATATAACATCATGATTGAGGACGATCAAAAAATCTTAGTCCCTAAATGCACAAAAAAGATTTTGTTCGCATAGCTTTTCATTTTGGCTTGATTTAGACCAACATCGTTGGAGTAAAAGCACAAGGATTTACTGACTTCGATTAAGACATTGTGTGTTACTGCATGATTAAAACGTAACACCTTTAAATAGATTTACGCAGATTAAAATGCACAATACTTTTAAATGTTCATGAAAAAGGAAGTATTTAATTGAACAACCCCCAGAATAAAAATCCTGATGTCCAGCTAATTTTAATGGTTAAACAAGCAGTGTACACACCCCATAGAGGCACTTTAGTTCTTTCAAACAAACCAAAACAGTGTACAAATGCTGCTAATTTTCCAACAAATGTATTTGAAAGAATTATCAAAACACTAATTAGGAGTCTACATTATGTCTTTGATCAGGATAAGAAAATACTAGCCCAATAGTGAAGCGATTGGTTCAAAGGAATTAAAATTATCTATTATCTATTTTTCGGAGTGACTTTACGATCGCGAAAACATTCTATGAGTAATTAATGGTTAGAAATATACGACACCATGCTAAACAGTCTGAACATAGCATTAATAGTTGTTTTTATTGCTTTGTCTTTAAAAATCAAGTTTTGTCTATTTAAAAACTCTCCTCGGTTTCGAATGCACACGAATTTAACGTGCCACCGGGGATGCGACCTAAACGAAGAGATGGACTATTCGTGAGGTGCCATGAGATGCATGGTTCAAGTAAACACAAGATTTATGGCAAGGGACAAATACAGGAAACTTCCTGAATAATGATAACGATTACAAGAAGATTCGATGGAAAAGAGGACCAACCTGACGACAGAAGTCGAGAGACACGCTAAGATCCGTATACTAACTGTTGGGCAAGCCTAAAATGTAAAAGTATAGGTAGAAGTTACTAGCCTTGAATAGTGTTTGGTGGCATGGAAAGTGGCGTGCGTTACACTTACGACTAAACGGAGATAATTCGAAAAACTCTGAGCAAGTTTATCTGGATTACCAAAATAAATCACAATGTTATCATATTTTGTCGATATATATATTTCAATTAAAAAGAGCAAATGTAATGAGGCGATATCACCCATATTTAAAGTGCCAACATTATTTAGTCAAACGAAATATTTTGAACTATTTCAAACTTGATAAACTAAGTCCACAATAATATTATAGACCTGTACCACACATTTGCACAATAATCAAAACATTACCTTGTTTGCAGTTAAAACTCATAGCTCTCAAAAAAAACGAACAGGATTCAAATTTTGCATTTTTGTTTTAACCAACGATATTTGCTGCACGTCTTTAAGTAAGGGAGAGCACGCTGTGGGCGACATTTCTGAGCAATCATGGTTGACGGAATCAAGTAAGTTTCTTAAGTTTCGTTTTATCTGATAGAGAAGTGAACGAAGGTGGGGATGATATTAGTGCTTCTGGTGACAGCGAATTCGACAACTTGGGTCACATGGAAAAATTCCAAGCACTTGCTCAATACATGAAGTCCGCCGCTCTTTCCATTAATCATCTATTTCTGTAGTCTTCCTGTTTTTGTGAAACGACGAGTAAAAGCATTAAAAAAGTTGCTTCATGACTACGTCAAAATCGAAATGGAGTTTTATAAGGAAATATTCGAAGTTGAACAGAGGTATCAGTCGCGTTACATTGACTTGTGGAATAAGGTATAGCATCTGTGATGTGTACTATTACCTGTTTCTTGCGTCGTGCGTAATTAAAATACCTTTTGTTTAGCGACAGGCTATCGTGTCTGGTGAGTCCGAACCCACCGACGAAGAATGCGAGTGGCCTTTTGATGGTGAAGTTCAGCTAGTGGACGCATTCTCTAGGCAGCATCTTGAAGGCCAAGACAGTTAGTTGTTTTTTTTATTTTTACTGATATGATTTTTAAAGTACACTATAATTTAAGTCAATGCATCTTCGGGCGTTAATTATTCTGGCCTCTCCTGTTTTCAGTATTCTGTAGTTGTGTTTGTCTCTTGTGTCTGCGGACTTCAAATGTAAACATTTAGTTTACTTAATCTGGTTATAGTCTAAATTTTTTTCTCTGACATTGCCGTTAGACGTGTATGTAGACCTCTTCAGTCAGTTAATGTCGCCCTCACGTTGTCTGTTGATTCTGTGAAATATCGAAGTTGAAATATTCTTAACACAAAATTCTAATTTTTGTCCATGGCAACAGTAGTTGTCCAAATACACAATGCCATCAGTAGATGAAATTGGCGTATGTAAATGTTGAAATGCCAAATAAGGATGGCAACTGTGTATTTTATGTTGAGTAAACCAGTCGTATGAACTAATCGAATTTATTTATTTTTTTTGATTTCTTAACCATTATCTTATGCTTTAAATGTTTTCTACTACTGTTCATAAAAGTATGATGCTCTAAGACAAAAGTTTTTTTATTATGCACACTTTTGCAGTAATCGTGGTTGAAATTTCAATCGCAACATAGTAGTCTTTATGCTTTTGATTTCATCGAGTCTGCCCTGTGTTCTGAAACAAAATGTGTTCAGTCGGTCCCTGTGTTTTGTCCGGTCTTGGCGTTTTCCGTTCAACAAACTGTTCCCATTAGCTTTAAAATTAGTTATTCATTTAACACATTGTATCTAGGCTATTTCCAGTGGGTATCATCTTACTGTATTGCCTTACTGGAATAATGGACATCAATTTGTAGACGTATTCCTTGTCACATTGGCCGAATGTTGACTAAATTTAGAGTGCATTTTCGTGCTACGTGTGCTTGTTTTAGTATAATTGTTTTCGCATTAATGCAATCCTGGTCTAATTTTAATCTTTCGATCACCTAGATTCTACCGCAGATGAAGTTGTGGACGAAAAGGGAATTCCCAAGTTCTGGCTTAAGGTTTTACTGCATAGCAGCCTTACAGCTGAAATGGTCGGCGATAATGATCAGGCTATCTTGGAGCATCTCTGTGACATCAAAGTTAATCTAACCACCGAGGGCCAAGAAACTGGCTTTACTTTGGAGTTCCACTTCTCTCCGAATGAATATTTTACCAACACAGTGCTTACGAAACAGTACGTATTCAACAATCAACCACCTGCAGAAAATCCACTCGAATACGATGGTCCCGAAATTGTGCGTTGTCGGGGTTGTGCCATCAATTGGAAGCCGGGGAAAAATATTACAATTAAAATCATGAAGAAGATTAAGAAGCACAAAAATCGGAAGGAGGTGCGCACTGTTACAAAAACCGTGAAACAAGACTCCTTCTTTAACTTTTTTGATCCCCCACTTGATTCCCTGACCGATGATGATTTGGATGAGGATACCGTCGAACTCTTGCAAGAGGACTTCCGAATTGGGCATTTCATTCGTGAAACATTGATCCCACGAGCCGTTCTTTATTTCACAGGAGAGGCTGTTGACAGTGATGTAAGCATTTAACATTGACACTCCCGTCAGATTTCCTTACTATTTCTGGTAACGCGTATTTTCAATATTTTATAGGATGAATCTGATGAAGAGAGTGACGACGATGATGGAGATGATGATGACGACGACGTTGACGACAGCGATGTAAGTCAAGTGACCAGGTTTTTGTTTATTCAAATGTTGACATAAACACTCGAATCTGGACGAATAAAAAATAAGTGCATAGTGGTGCTACCCCTATTTAAGGAAGCTTCTGATGTAGATGTGGAGCCCCCTACGCAGATGTGCACTCTCAACGGACGAAATCACGCACCGTTGCCGTAGTTAACTTAATAGGTTCTTTCATTCCTATTTTAGGAAGAATTGGATCGTCAGAAGGTGTGTTAAATCTGCGGTGTTTAGCTCCGAGCGAAATTGCTCTAATTTAATATGTATTAGTGTGGACGGTGTAGAACATTTCGTCGCTTTAATTCGCACTAGCTGCGTCCGGTGTCGCAGCTCAACAACGAGTGGTTGTTGGTGATGGTGGTCGCCTCTCAATGATCAGTAATCTCAACCCCTTGTTTCTCCCTTACATTAATTTAAACAGAGTTCCTAATGTATAGAATAGAATCTGGCCATTGTGACTAGACGCACTTTCGAAATCAGATTTTATCAAGTCACCACTTGATTCGACCGCAATTCCTACCCTTCAGGATATTTAATGCAATGTTGATTCTTCATATTTCAGCGCGGTCGACCGAAAAGAGGAGGCCGCAGCGACGCTAAAGAACCAAATCTCAGCGAAAAACCAGAATGCCAGCAGAGTTAGACATTACTCCCATTGTCGCGTTTTCACTGTAAATCCATATTGTATTGCATGAAGATTTTTGCTCGCCTGTGCTGCCTTTTATAATGGACTCGAAGCAACTGTGGTGTTCGGTGTTTGGCGTTTTTCAATGTACTCTTGTAAGGGAGTGGATGCATCCGGTGGCGGTTTTTAGACTAACTCGCGAAATCAGCTGACTTCTAGGCGCAAAACATCTTCACACCAGAGAAAAACGTGCGCCGTAGTGGACGTTGTGTAGACAAGATTTATTGTTAACAAAGCATGGTCGCAGAAAATTGCATTGCTGAGGTGAAGATGACTAAGCATACAAATGAACTGTGGTTAACAGTGCAATAAGGGACTAGAAATGCGGGCCAAAATATATCTAACGCCATTCTACCGAGGGGTCTCGTGGCAATCTGTTGTAATTCGGAAGACCGCAGTGGGAAGACGTGCGCTTTCATTTTGTAATTCAAATTAGAAGGATTTCTTAGCGGTGTTGAAAAGTCCGGTTGAGAAAAGGGGGTGGCAATTCCCATGAGAATTCGTCGTTGTTGGCGCAATTATCTAGGAGCAAAAACACGTCAAATAGGTACAATCTAGCGCACGATTCAAGCATAGATTCGATTGGACGTACCGATGAAGAGGGGTAGATTCTGGCGTGTGGTGTCAACACGAACACAAAGTTTTGATCGAATATGGATGATATGCTTTGTCTAGAAAAGCAAGTACGGATGTGAAAATTATCGTCACGATGGTAAATCTGCGTTGAAATGTAGAAAGGTAACATTGGAATCCAAGATTCTGGGGCATTATTGGAAATATTTGCGACACCTGTTAAAATTCACGACCCAAATGTGCTTGGGGACGCTGGCTTTAGCAATTTTGTTTTTATGCGTATACGGGGTTCAGGAATCGGTTGGTGAAAGTGCCGAGAGAGGATGTGTATGCTTACTACACTACAGGATGTGCGATCACAGCAGAAAAGAAGTATGAAATTGGCAATCACCCAACAGTTTGCGTAGACACCCCGAATACCGTGGGGGTTTTGCAAATGATACTTGTAAGCAAGAGATGTCGACTAAAATGGGAAAACAGGTTTTTCTTCCAATGCAGAACTATGTAAACCGTCAACATACAGACGACTCAGAGTGCCGTGAGTCTGTCATTAGCAGTACGGTGACAACAACGGTGCGCACTCTGAGGTTTACAATTCCTCTAGAACACGCTAAACAAGAATGACAAATTCGTCAAGATCTTTAACGCCAGCGTAGACGACAAAAACGCGGTATTGGCTAATTAAATACAGGGGGTTTAAAATAGTAGGGTAGCTTTAGCGAGTCATAGTCGAATTTGCAACAATGAATCTGCGTTTGTGTTTTGAAAGTTACGCCAAACTTCTGTGACACTTCGACGAACCAAGGCGTTGGATATGCCACACAGTTCTATGCGGACATTACTCCAGACTAAGGATTGACATCCTACAGTGGAATCCCCACGCACAGCTGACCTGTTCGTCGTAGGCAAACTTCTGGAAGTCGCTGGCTCCACCGACGCATTGGCCCAGAGTGAGGCCGTCTCGCAGGAGTCGGGCGCCCAGGCAGCCAGCTGGTGCGGTCAACTCGCCCAGCGCGGAAAACGAGAAGGTCTGCTGGGCACCACCACTGCCTTCTCCGTGGCAAGCCGCTGCTCCGATTGCGTGGCCCCTTCGCGCGCCTCCCGTGTCAAAACACACCTCATGAATTGGGTTCCTTATCTTGAAAAGGAAAAGGAGCAGTTGATAGGAGGTCTCAAGGATAAACGCAAGCGATATAAGCGCAACCTCAATTGGGCTGGATTTTAGCAACGCGGAAAGCGTTGTTACATTTCCACGCCAGACAGCTCAGGTAGCGAATACCGCTGTGGACTAAATTGCAGGGGTGTGTACTTTTCAAGTCTCCAAGTCGCATTCTTCCGCAATTGCAGTGGGAACGATGGAAAGCAAACTGAGTACAAATCACTGGCGAGTTTTGGGAATACAGTTTGTGCGGTAGAACAGGGCCTCTAAGACGTTTCTATTTTGTGGCGGGCAGCAGGCGTGAGCGAACACGATCCAGTCGGTTTTTGTGAATGCGCTTCACACAACTCTGTTCGTTCGGAGATCGGTGCTTAGTGAAGCTATCGAAACGCACTTGTTATCCTGTACACACACCAACGCTACCGCATCTACAAATCAGCTGAGCGACCCGCCATCAGCATTTTTTTCCACTCTTCCGGTCGGTCTGTGTCAATATAGATTGTCGGCCCTTGTGTGGTTTCCAAACCTGCACCGGGGCCCGCTACAAATTGGTGACCCCGCTATTGAATTCGCTTTGCCTTTTACAAGCTAAAAATCAACTTTTCGCGTGGATGGCCCACGAACTGCTCTGACTCGACTGAACTTGCGCATTTCCGACCATTTTGTAAGCTCAACCCGACTCCCGATTCGCTCTTGCGTGCCTTGCTGCAGATCTCGACCGACTCTCGCCTGGTCCCTTTACATCTGACTGGCTCGACTCCTAATTTTCGATCTCGTCTACCTCACACAGCGAACGTGCAATTAACTACACCACACCGTAGAGTGACCTTTCAGTGGAAGGTCCGCCGATTCAATTCGACACGTTTATCACGCCTACGTTCTCGTCCTCTAGAGCGTATCGACCTTCTACGACCTCTCAATTGACACTTTTGCGGTACGACTTAAGCGGCGTGTTGAATCCATCTCACGTCTCAGTAAAAAAGGTCATTATGCCCTCCTTCGAGTAACGGTGTGCAAACGTTACTCTCAAACAACGCCCGACTCTAGGCCTTAATTCCGTTTTTTCGCCAAACCTAGATTTCACCCTACACCCCACTGTATCAGACTGGCTTCAGTACGCAATTCCCGCCTACCTAAACCAGGTTTTATCCCTGGCCCCAATCACCTCCGGACGACGCCAAATCTTCGGAGGCCCTCTAACTTACTGACGATGAACATCGATTCCCGACACAATCCAGCGACAATTATTCGCCAATTCCCTTTACCAAGGGGAGAGCTGTGGCGAGCAGCAGCAAGCAGCCGTGACCGAACGCAGTTAGCAAGCGTCAGAGAACACGATTCAGTCGGTTTTCGTGAATGCACTTCACGTAAATAGGTTCGTTCAGAGATCGGTGCTTAGCGAACGCTACCACATCGGCATATTAGTTGAGCTACGAGCCGTCCGCATTTTCTGCCCTTCTTATCAGTGCATTTTGCCGGCCCTGGCGTGGCTTTCAAAACCGCACCAGGGTCCGCTACAACTCATTAGCTGAGTGGGCAATTCGTTAATTCGGGAAGCTGACAGACGGACCGCAGACAAGGTGTCATTCAGCAATAATTGGCGTGAATATACGTGTGTCAATTGAGTCGGTTTTTACGCCCAGCCAGTCAATTAACAAAAAAAGTGGTCCACAATTACGGCTAACGTACCCGACCGAGCCTCTTTATGTGCAGCCTAATGTTGGATTCCGGGAAGATGTTGGTGAGGTACCAGGAAAAGCTTTTGCATTTCAGGCGCCTTCGGAGGGCCAGTCTTTCGGCAATGTCGCCGTACTGGAACGACCGCAAACCTTGGAGTAAAAAAGTCGTTTGAAAGATCAGCACTAGACGCACAACATGCGATAAAATTGCACTCCAACGGATCTAAGCAGACGAGAACAACATAATCGGTTAAATCTGAGAAGAAAAGCATATAAAGCGGTGGTATATTTAGTACCCGGCAAGAAAATCAATACTTGTGTGCACTAACATCCACCAGCAGTTCAAAAGATGGCAAAAAAGTGATTGGACTCACTTGGGTCAAGCGCAAACGGGAGTTCGATGTACTCGTCAAGCCAAACACGAGCGGTGCGAACACGGTTTCGGTGGAGGACGTGAGTGACACCCCCGGGCCAGGAGTAAGGCGAGACCTTGCGGAACACGTGGCCCACCCTGCTGCAGGGTATGATCAGCAATTCACCGCCACACTGCCACACTCGAAGAGACATCTCCACGTTTTCGCCGCCCCAAACCTCCATGCCGTCGTCGTAGGCACCTAGCTTTGTGGGAGATGAAGAATTTGTGTTACCGGTTCTGCGATAGATGGTGTGCTTTCAGAGGAATTCCACTGCAACTAGCTATGGGTCGGGCAGCATGGTCAGAGGAGGACAATTCTTGCAAATGAATGCTTGCAGGTAACATTTTGACGAAATTTGATCATAAAAACCTCACATTGGCGATTCTTTCAACAGCCTGCGCAGTCCGTAAATCGAATGATTGATTTTTAAGGAGTCCAATTTCGAGCAACTGTGTGGTATTAAAGCAGACGAGGGATTGGCCATTACAGACTGCTTACCCACTAACACTAACTACTTACACCATAAAAGTAGTCGCGCCTGATGAGGAAAAGACCTCCGGCCATGGCTGGCGTCCGAATGGGCATTGAAGGTTCGTTCTGACGCCGCAGCTCCTCTCGAGGTGAGACGACATCCCAGTCAAACAGGAGGTCCCACCCGAAAACACCCCAAGTTTTCTCAGTACCTACACAACGCAAAATAAGCAAAAGACGGTGTACGGCATGAGCAAAAGTTCAGGTAAGAGGTATCACTGCCTTTACTGAGGGAATACTAACCGTCGATTTAGGAACTACAACTCGCTTAGGTTTAATTTCAGCACAGTAGAAACTCTGAGTCTTCAGTGAAGCTAAGAATTCAGCAGCAAGGAAGAATATTCCTGCTGTCGTGCTTTCGCAATTACTACGAGGAAAACACGTCTCGAACATGAGGCTAATTTGTGCTGCATTGAGTGGATTTCGTGGAGATTTCAACACAAAGGTCTTGTGGCGCGCAGCAAGCGTGAGCGAACACGATCCAGGCGATTTTCGCGAATGCACTTCATGTAACTCCGCATACCGCTACCGCATCAATAGATTAGTTGAGCGACTCGCCATCTGCATTTTTTACTCCTTCTTTCGGTTAGGCCGTGTCAACGCATATTGTCGGCCTTGGTGTGGTTCCTTGTAACCGCTGACATAATCTGAGCCCTAAGATCGATAATTTTCTTATTGATTGACTTTTTGCGGTCGGACCGATTCAGTGCGCACAACAAGCGTGAGCGAACACGATTCAATCGATTTTCGTGAACGCACTTTAGGCGATTCCGCTCGTTCAGGGATCGATGCTTAGCCAGGCTATATAAACGCACCAACTAGCCTGTACACAACACACTCCGCTGCTGCTTTAATAAATTGGTTGAGCTTCTGGTCATCTGCAGTTCTGCTCTACTTTCGGTCGAGCCGTGTCAACGTAGATTGTCGGCCTTGGAGTAGCTTCCAAAACCGCACTGGAACCCACTACAGTCTCAACCATGCACTCCATTCTAGATAGGAGCAATGCAGGCACCACTAAACGCTGTACTTAGTTCATTCGCAAGAGACCCAATCGCAGCTTGGAGTTCTGCAGGTAATCAAAATGAGTGCGAGTTTTCCCTCAAACGACGCCTCACAAGTGCTTAGAAGCGTGTAGTGAAGTGGGCCATACCAGCATGTGAAAAGCCAAAACAGCTACTACTACAACTACTTGAGAGACCAGACGTTGATGACGACTCCAAGATTACGCATAAAGAGGACCGAGCAGCGAGGCCAACATAGGCTATAGCCACGCAGATGCATGAGGCGCTGATCGAGCCAAAGATGGGGACGGAAACATCAAATTCAAGCCTCGCAATTCTCGGATGAGGCACACACGCACACACACGCAAGACCCACTTTGGAGGTACTCGAAAGTAGTCTCGGAGATGACATCGATGGCGGGACAGACGACGGCGAACGGGTTGAGGTGCACATGCGCGATGAGGGGCTGCAGCCAGCCGACGGTCACCTCGCAGTGCGCATCCAGGAAGGTCAGTGTGCTCCCCCTGGCTGCCGCCGCTCCGGCCAGACGAGCTCGGATCAGCCCCGAACGCTCGCTCAGACGTATCAGCCTGACACGTGGGCCCAGGCGCCTCACGTACGCGTCCAAGTCTGCCCCCAAGTAGTCTACGAGTGGCCGAATAAAAAAAACATTAATTTAAAGTAAGCGCGATGTATTGATGTGGGTTAAGGACAAAAGAAGGAAGTCAATCACTGAGGAAGCGGGATTTGTGGACATCGAGAAACCTCGGCGTGATTTTTCAGTTGCTTGACTCTTTACCAAGTATAGTTCAGAGTTTAACAGTATATACCGATGTGCACACCTGCTACACGTAATCACATGTACACACCTCGTTTGCCGAGAGCCACCTTTCTGCATAAATGAGGAAACATTTGCGAATTTAGGAATTCCTCGCACCGCTAGTATTCCCAAAACCACACATATACTACAAAATGTATCCGGAGAAATCTACACCATAAAGTTGCGAAAAATTGAGGTCACGATGTAGCATTCAGTACTAGGGAGGAAGTCCTGTAAATTCATGTATGCACAAGCAAAAATATTACATGTGCTGTCTTGATGTGATCTTTTAAAATGGTAGTACCACGTATTTTTGTGTTTTTACGTGTGGTGTCATTTTTATGTTTAGATCCAATTTTTGGCCAATCGGTCAGGTATTTCAAGGTGGTGAAACATCGGAGCACCGTCTACATGTATACTCTTCCTTACGCATAGATAATGCTGAACGCTATTGACGCAAATTGAAGCAATCAAGTTTGCTTTCACTTGAGGTTGAGCCTGCGTAACATAAACACACACACACACTCCTCCCTAGTTATTACAGCGGTCAGCAAACGCGAAAATTTGGTGGTAACAAATTCGTCGTCTTTCGTCTTTCGAAGACACCACGTCTAGGAGTAAAGGCTTAATGGACAAGCTCTACTCACCATCGATCACAAACTCCCCCAAGGGACCACATTAAACTAGTGCCGAAACATCGGCGAAATCAATTTTACAGTCAAACTCTTTTACAGACCGACGCGAGGCATTAGTCCAGCATCGTGCAGTAAGTGAGCATTGCCAGAAAATAAAGCGTGATTTAGGCATCAAAGAATGCCAAATAGGGCGTTTCGGAGCGCGATCATGAACTTACATGCCTGGCAGACATTGTACAAGCAATCAGTAATGTAAAGAGCATCGAGTCCCAGGTAGTCATGAATTAAGGTATGATCGCTTAAAACAGTGATTTTGTTTTCCAACTGTGTTTTTGCGAACCTCAAGTCTCAAGGACATTATGTAAACGAATGGCTTTAAAAAAAGTAGCAATAAATGCGCAGGACTGTGTACATTACGCCATGGGAGGTGGTAAATGCGGTCTTACAGTGCTCTACATGTAGGAAGCATTAAGTTGCATGCCTTACCACGATCGCTGGCGTCGTCGACAAGGATGACTTCCTGCAGTAACTTTGTCGGCGACCGATTGAGAACGGAGTGGACAGTTCGGAGGAGAGTGGACCAGGCTTCGTTGTGAAAGACTATAATTACACTCGTGTTTAGGCCCGATTGATCAGCTACTGCCTGTGCGTGATCGTTTCGACATCTGCAAAGGGGAACCACAACTCTGATGTTCACATAGGATGAGCGAAATAAGGGGAAATGTTACGAAAAAATGCAAAAAACGACGATAGTGCAGAACATGTGGAACAGCAATTTGTCTGGAAAACGCACTGTTAATCAATTATGATGATGACAAAATCATTAAGTGGGAATTTAGAAAAGTATTCAGTTCTGGGCCAACACAAGTGCTTGATGGGTTTGGTCTTAATGCCGGTTTTAGAAAGAATTTTTGGGTATAAATTACCATCTGATCACTCAGCGAATGCTCGACAGACACTTGTGGACAAGTGAAAATACGGGTTAACCTATTCGATGACTGGGGGGATTAATCAGTTGACAGAAAGATTTACTTGGAACTAGTGGTTTGGAGATTACGAAAAGACTGACCAAGCCTGACAATCAAATGAAACTGCAGAAAAACTGCAATCCGAATTAGATTGTGAAAGGCATCTACTTGTCTGGGCAGGCTAGATTAGCCAACACAGGAAGAAGCAATTTATGGTGTTCACGGCGTTCTGGAATGGGGGTAGAATGCGTGTACGTACGACGATGGTCTTGCAAACCCGACGGACATTGACTGGGTTGATTTAGGGGGTGGGAGACGGCGTGCTAACTAAACAGCGGCAACATTGATCGGCGGAATCGGGTGGGGATTAGTAAGCTAGGCGTTTCCTACATTGGCTAAAAAGGCGTCCTATTTTATCTGCTGTGCAACACACTAAAACAGGGGAATTTTACGCAAAAAGACTGATTGGACTACAAAACGCCGTTAGCATAATGCTCGCGGGGCTAAAATGTAGTAGTTCTATAGCTGGTGACTGGGGTACAATAAATTCGAACGATGTGCAAGCAGTCCGCAGTATGTAGTAACTACCAATAGGGCTTACGATGAATGACGAACGTCGGGAAGACTTCGATTCACGCTGATCAAGTCGCTTACAACCACGTCGAATTGATTTAGACTAAACTTGGCCTTCGACTCGTCCACGAGACTGGCGGGCAGACGAACAGGTCGTCCACCCTCGCCCAGCAGCGGCTCCGAGCCGCCGCCTCCGCCGAACTGCGCCAGCAACCCCGCGCCGCTTTTGAGCCAGACAGCTGGGTTGATCAGAAAGCGACCGAGGTAGCTCGGCTCTTCACTCGGCTGAGCGCGCGGCCGCGGTGTGCGGTTAGCTGATGGGTCGCCGGCTAAATGCGTGAGATGCATTGAGTTAAAGCTGGCGTGCTGGACTGATACATGTACATACCAGTGGTGCAATGAGGGGGGGCGGGTAATGCGATGCACAGTGTTAGGTGTCAGTGACAAATCGAAAACGGTAGAACTGAGGTAATATAACTTGTTGGAAAAACTAAGGCAGTTGCAAGCTAAACCTTAACAGTGAAGCTTTAAGAACAGAAACAAAACAACGCCGGTCTAGACAGCTAGCACAGGCAGGGCTCACACACTGCATGTTGGTTGACCAACAAAGCGTGTGAAATGCCGAATTCGAATTTATTTAAAAAAATAAAAGCACAGAAAATGCCTCCATAGATCTAGAATGCTGAAACTGATTCAATTATTGGACTTTCATAAAGCAGAAAAATGAATTTGCTTAAGATGAGGTCAGTGGTACAATACGTCAAAGCGATTACTCTGTCGAGGGGATTAGTGAAGACTACGACCAGGGAGAATCCAGATTACATCAATAAAACGCAATTTAATACACCAAATACTTGAGGAGAAATGATATCGCAACGACGCATCGCATGCAGGGAACTTACATGGAATTATCAAAAAATGCAGAAGAACGAATTGAACGCAAATCCAGAAAATCGATGTTAGCAAAACTATCTTTAGAATGAGCCGTTTATCAACAGACTTCATCTTTTGACGATGGCAAGCGGATATTGTAGCTGACAGTCAGATGTACCGGTGCAGGGAGTTGGTATTGGTCGAAGCAGGAAGCTAATTTACTGAGCATTCATTCCAAGCAAATCAAAAGGTGGTGATTCGAGGTATAGATCAGTTTATACAAATGAGGAAGACATTAAAATAGCGTTCGGTCGCGAGAAAAGATTCAAGAGGGACAAACTGAGAAGTGCGGCAGTGAGTAATCACAGAAACCGATCACCGATCAAATCAAGCAATCTAGAGGTTCGACAGATTGGCCTTTTTGCCTACAACAAGAATAAAACAAATATGCTACCACAGAGATACAACCTAGTAAAATATGGCTTCATTACGGTTATAAGAACCAGATACTTGAATATGACATTTTGATTTGATCCTGTGACACAGGTAACTAGTATGGACATGTTTGGTAAATTAAATGGAATTGATAGCAATATTAATAATATTATGGTGGCGACCGTCGCTAGAAAACTTTTAATAAACGCCGTTGCAACTTAAACGATCTGGCACAGCGGATCCATGATTTGTTAGACAAATCGGTCATCTGTGTTGAATCCACTAACATAATATTTTGGTTTGCTGAATACCATAATGAACATGATTAATTGTTTGATGAAAGATTCTGTAATGAACTTGATAGCCAGCACTCAATGCAGCATTCCAAAATGGTGGAACCCTATAACGCAAATAGCAGAACCTGACCCCCGCTTGTGGCCTGAGTTTCAACCAAATTCCCATTTTTTCAACCAAATACAGCCACGTCATCAATTGATGTCTAGCACCAAGTTTGTTAGGCTAGTCTGGATACAATTAGTCTAAGTTGCAAGTCATCCACACACAATTTCCGAACCTGGATTACGGACGACTATAGGATGGGAAAACGACCCACACAGTCTGAATATTGCTTCACAGCTCAATGACCAAACTGACTTACGATCTGGCAGCTAAGAACTTTAGTTTACCAACAAAATCTACTACAGTATGCACATCAAGTCAACTAGAAGACGAAGAACCTCTCTTTCAAAATGACTAGACTGATCACAATAGGTGCTACGGCTGAAATCTTCAAGGTTCCACTGCCTAAGCTACATCTCTGTTTACCAACAACTGACCTCAGATTTAACGTGTAAATTTTAAGCGGCTTATCAATCCGATTAACGAGAATGCTGATAGGGTATTTACTAATTATTCGGTTCACGTGTACACCAAAAACAGACAGAGAAAACAGCACAAACAGTTCCATAGTTGATGTACTTGGAGTCCCAACGTGTAATTTATGGGGACCAAAGCTAGGGTAGTGAGGTTTCTGCATTTTAATATCGATTGCTCCAAGCTGCCGCAGTCATGGATTTAATTAAAAGCGTTAACGCAAAATTATATATAGAGGTGCAGAAGCACCAGTGATATAAGTCTCAAAATCGTGAGGTACATGCTAATTATTACCTCCGGCTAATTTCGGCAGGTAAATATAGATTTTTCGACAAAATTCCCGTGCAACATAATATACCACTAATAAAACGTAATTAGAGGGCGCAGTCGCAGACGTACGCGCAATATGCTACGTAGTAACAGATTATGCAGCGACTACACACGTACAGTTGAAGACTCTAGTGATTAGAAACTAATCGTGAAGATACACTGAATTAAAAAAATATTAACAATCAGAGAAGACTCAAAAAGAGTACAGACTTTAGACCTGCCGTGGACTGTCCTGTGGCAAATTTCCATTAAATACAACATTAAGGATATGTTGACGTGGAATACAAATGCCAAAATCGACATCCCCAAATAAAACATCCAGAGCGTACAGAGTCAATTGGAAAGATAGGAGTAATTGCAGACATTAAAAGCGCGACATTTATCGGAAAAGTTAAGATACTTGACAGAGGAAGCAGAAATACGAAAAACAAAAGTGAACACATGACTGCCCAAAAAAAATTCGAAAAAGAGCAGCTTGGAAAACGCTTCATTATATCCATAATTTCGGCATTCGTTAGCAAATCTTGAAATAAAGTAACTCAATTCTACACAACCACAAAAGATTGTATTCAGTAACAAATTTTCAAAAGTTCTAAGCGTAGTACTAACTTAGTAATTAAAAGAAAGGTTCTTCAAAACTAAATAATAGGCCAATCGATACAAAAAATACCTCCAAAACTGCAGTGGCGGCGCGCTAGGGCATAGACATCGAATTACGCCAACCTCGGCCAAAAGTTCGCCTTCGTGCGCTTAAATGGTCCATGCAGAGGATCGGCAGCCAACCAGAAACAAGGACGGATGAGAAGCATTATTAAATTAGATGTGCGGACGGTGAAATTGACTCGGACAGACGGCTTCTGACAGAAGATTTCGTGCTTGTAGTAGGTAAAAACCACCTATAATCTTGTGCTAGCTTTCTTTATAAAATGTCTCATGTATTCTCGCTACATAATTAAATATTCCTCTTCATCAGATATTTGCCGTTACACAAGATCACACCACCAATAGTTAGAAAAGATCAGTGAATTTGATTTCAATTCAAACTAAATTTTTTTCGTTATGCATTTGGCCATAAAGGTTTAGCCACAGGTTTACTTTGGAAAGCATTTTTTCTTTTAGTCATGAACGCATGCGCTGAAAATTGTTCAGCATAAATGTTTGATTTCAAAATGTCGAATTACACTGTTTATAATTTAATGGTGTATTAAAAAATATTTGGATGCATTTAATTGGAGCACAAATTTGTGACCAGTATGACTCACTCGGATGGACAGTGACGGACTGTCGATTTTACCTTGTAGAATATCAAAAAAGCAAAAAGTGTTGTACCTGTAATCTTCATTCTAAGATCATTCTATTTTGCATAGGACAAATAAGAGATGGACTGAACGTATGATCGAATTCCGAGGTGACCTACATCCGCACACTATAAAATCACTTAGCCAATCGTACAACTTTATTTATCGGATAACATAATTTGCATAAAAGTTATAGCAACGACACCTCATAACTTATTATTTCAACACATTTAAGCCGTAAAGACTGAATAATTGCTGCACTTGTGAATTTAAGTAAGTAATAATTTTGATTAATACATATATCATCCACTCCCAAATGACTTGTTTGATATATTTGGATCGTAATTTTTAGAGTTAGGTGTCTTTGTTTAGCTCTCAAGCAGCTTAGTTGATTGTGTGAATCCAGTCTACGAAATGGAATGAATAGGCATGAGACGTTGTACGTTTTTCTTGAACAAATGATAAATCGATCAACCATTTATAATTTATGACAATCTCTCGTGTACCTAACTGTGTAATATCGTCAGTTGCATGTGAAAAAAGCTTGTAAAGTGACCGATGAAGAGTTTTGCGATAACTCAAGTTGCAAGTAACTTGGATGTATGATCTAGCAATTTCACATTTCCATGTGCAATTTAAATCAATGTACATCTTGGCACGTTTTTTTCGTTTACTTCCTGAACTGCGGTAAAAAGATGCTTCAGGTCTTCAAATAGTTATGTAAGCTACTTCTACTGCCTAAGTTCGCACCAACAAAAATTAAGCATTAGTGACTTTTAACAAACCTGTGGACAGGAAAACGTATCACTTCAATATGTCTGCCCACTTATTCGTCACTACTGTTGAATACCCGAGCTCTAATAGGAAGAAGACTGGTACAACAGAACAGGCTGTATTGACCAATCACAGACCAGAACCACAAGTCAGGCGCCGGCTATGTCGCTTACTTTATACTGCACTCCATTCGTGACCTTCTCTGGTTGGCTGCTTATCTTCCTCGCATGCCATTAGAACACAGAGAGACAGAATATCGGCTGAGGCCTGTGTCCAATATGTTTGCATCTTTACCGTTGCCACACGCCCCCCTCCTCAGCAGTGAAGCTGTTCTCAGCTTCTGGCTTGGTACCTTGCACTGTTCGTGACTGGTAAAATATATAGTTTGACCCTCCCCGCACCCCACATCTGGCAGGATAGTGGCCCATGCAAACAGTTGACGAGGGACTTTGCTCTTGTAGACTTGCAGGAAGGCCGCTTCATTCACCGTAGATTCCTTTGCACTTGCAGTCCAGCTGGCATATACCGTTTATGTCGTCGTCACTAAGCTGGTAATGTCTCTTCAGATGCAGTGGTTCTAATCCCCGGCAATGTCTATTGATCCAGTGTTTGAGACATCGGATGACCGCCACGACAACTTCAGCTGGCATTTAAGGGTCTTTGCCTCTGTTTATCATTTTCGGCAAAGGGCTGGGGTTCGATTTGCGTTATTCGAACGCATCTGCCGATGAAAAATGAAAAATACCCGATCCCAAGTATGAAGAAGACTGGAACAATAGAACAGACTTTATTGACCAAACACAAACCACAACCACAAGTCAGGCGTCGTCCATCCGAGTTCACCACGCCGGCCACGCCGCTCAATATATGCTGCACCTCATTCGTGTCCTACTCTGGTTGTCTGCTTATGTTCCTCGCATGAAATTGGAACGCCGAGTGACACAGGATTGGCTGAAGCCAGGTGGTCCAATATGACTGCACCCCGATCCATCGCTACACTACTGCAGGTTTCGGGCCCATGATAAAAACAATGCTGAGACAAAACGGACACTTGATTGAAACAGAAACAGCCACAGTCTAATCGGTCTTATGGGGGGAAACAGGGTCTCTATATATCCTTATCTTGTTCTCCGGTTGTTTTGTTCCGCATTGCTGAAATGGAAACAGGAAACCGCTAAGGGAATCGGGTCTTGGCTTCCGGCGGATCATTCAAAGCCCGCGTGTTTTTTCTTCCGATCACATGACATTTCACAGTGCCGTGGTGACAACCCTCGATTAATGACTGAGCACCAAGTTGGCGGCTGTCTGCCTTTCCGATACACTGTGCCCCTCTTAAGACCGAAGCTGATCCCAGCTTCTCGTCTAATACAACTGCTGCAATCCTGACCATGTAGACTACTGGGGGTGGTTCAGAGTACATTAGGGACCCGTCATCAGCTTCATCCATCGACGAAATATAAGGCTTTAGCTTGTTAAAGTGAACAGGGAACCCTTGACCTGGACTATCGTCTGGACTGCGAATTGCACACGTCGCTTCACTAAGGACCGCGTCAACCATACAACCTTCCCACGAATGATATAATTTACTGCCTTTGCTCGCTACATTCGTCGTAGCCATTAACTCTAAGTCACCTTCCATGACAAAGACACAGTTTAGCGTAATAATCCTTCTGTCGCTTGTGAGATAGGGCTAGCTGCGACCTGGCTGGATTGAAAGACCGACGCACAGGACCTTACGAATACGTTGCTGGGAAATCGCATTGCGCAAGTTTATGCTAGCGGTTGATTGTCTGCATCCTGTAATGAAAAAATGGATGCTATCTTCCTGCACAAAAATTCTACTGTGACATCATTGATGGCAACATTTTTTTGTTCCCTGACTATAAAAAATTGCCAGAGATGAACTGCCTGATCTCAATCAAAATATGAAACTGAATGTAATGACATTAATAATGAAACCTAACAATGGGAATGTCAAATTGAAACGACAAAATTTAACTTCAGAATTATGATTTGTCAAGTAGCCAGTAACCAGATCTGTAATCATAGTCACGTTGACAAAACATATGTGTTGTTGTAATCCGTAACATATCCTTCCTGGTTAATTTGCAAATAAACTTACGATTAAATCAATTTTTGCTCTACTTTATTTGTTTTGATATTTGCGTATCAAATACTAACCTCTTGAGTTTTCGTAAAGGATCGTTAATGGCAAAACCGACGTAGTTTTCTAGACAGTGTGTAGTTTGTCAGTTTTTGAGAGATTACGCGAAGTTGACATATCGTGACAGCTTTTCGGGGTACTCACTTTTCAATTGCGTCTGCATACTTCTGTAAAATTTGAAATTCTAAAATCCAAACTTTCAAGTAAATCCTAACAATCCTCTGCATTTTCATTGTAATTTTTAAGATACGTTTGACAAAAAGCCTATTACTGATATGTATTCGGTAGAACTCACGATTATTTTGACACAATCATTTTGAAGTTATGGTAGTTACTGTAATTCAAGGGAACATATCGTTTACTAGTGAATTTTTTTGGGATTCTATGGGTAATTAATCTCAAAAAAGTAGATTGTAATGGAAAAATGCAGTATCGTTATGAGGAGCGGTACATGTAATTTAGTAATGTTGAGTAATCAGAAGGGAAAATGTGCGGGTTGTTAATTTTGGTGTGCCTTTTATTAAAATGGGTGTAATTTCTAAAGAGATACTGAAAAAAGCGAAGGCATTGTTTCAGCAGAAGTCATTCGAAGCTTGTCTAGCAGAACTTGAGGTTTTTTTTTTCAATGTTTTCTCATTTTGAGCTTTCCGTTAGCCTAATTTTATACATTTCTATTTTTTTATGTTTTAAGTATGCACCTATCAATATTGTTACTTTTGCTCATGTACGCACATGGCTTAGTTTGTAAACCGATTGATGTCTTTGATATCGCCCATTATGAAGAATCACATTTGCCCAAATCTGCTGTAATTTTTTTTATTCATTTAGCCGGTTCTTGATGATGACATAAATGAAAAGCATGTTAACTACCTCCTGCTTGCCTCTGCCTGTTACGACCAGCTTGGCAAAGAAGATAAGGCTATTGACACTGTGCATCAGGTTCTTAAACTTGATTGTAAAAATCACCTTGCCTGGCATGTAAGACATTTGTTAATCGATTTACTCCCCGCGCCCCCACTTTTACATCTGTTATCGGTTTTTCCTTTTTTATAGGGCCTTTTTCAATTCTGCATGAAGAATCCGAATCGCTTTTATGCTCTCGCCGTTCCGTGTTTTGTAGTTCTTTTCCCATACTATTCAAGGTAAAATGGATCTTTAAGTCATCTATGTTTGAAGTGAAGGAAATGCTAAGAAGCGCCTAGAATGCATCACAAATTTCATTCGCCTGCTTGTTCTCTACCGACTTGAAGTAAGAGTTTTGAAATATTTATGATCCGTAAAAAATTAACTTACAATACGGAAACAATCCCTATGCTCCTTGTGACAGATTGTAATTAGAAGTCCGATAAGTTATCTCGCTTTTCTGGGCCCTGCTGGTGACAATTTGCCTAGTGTGAAATGGGGTAATGCGCACTACTTTGTTTCACATTATTTCACAAAAATATGAATATTAGACTACGGTTGCATGATTTATTCATGTTTATAATGATGCCTTTTAGTTGCATCGTGGCTTGCCCTCGTTAAAAGACCTTTGCAATCTTACTCTCGCCTCAGACAACAGCAACCCCTTTGCTCTCGAAGCAAGTATTCGGCTTCTTGTTGAAACATCTCTATGTAAGTCCCCCTTTTATTTGCCCTGCTCATTGGTTTTTCGAAGCGTTTGAACAGGAAAATTAAAACATCTGAGATATATACTAGACTCAGGTTTATTTTGGTCTTTGATCTTCTTAGATTGTAGATCCTGTGTTGAAATCTACATCACATTTTGCGATAATACTTGAGGCTACTTTGTGGTTTTAATTTGTGTTTTTTATTGTCTATCAGAAATACCTTCATGATTTTACACGTTCATCTTTTTTTAATTTGTGGAAGAACAAAACTGCGCGCTCGTCAGTCGTCCACATTCATTGTTTTATCTTTGCTTTCTTCAGTTTCTCTGTCCACCGAAACCGACAAAACCCCCCATAGTTTTACCGTCAGTTTCACTGGATTATGCATTGAACAAAGTGATCTCGTTCTACTAAAAACCTACACTGATAGATTGCGTGAGTGTGTTGATTCTGGAAGTGATACAGCCCACTTTACATTGAATCTCGCTGAATCGTTTCTGGAAACTTGTCGAGCCTTAAAGGAGGGACTTTTTGACGACTTACAGCGCGCCTTTCAACGTCTCCTGAAACTTCCCGTATGTGGACTAAAACTTGCGGATAATTGGCAACGGCAAGGCTTCCTGGATGTTCACAGTAAGCCAACATTTGCTATAATATTGACGTGACTGTTTGAGTAGTGCTCAGTTATCGATCACGTCATAAGCTACGCATGACGCTAGGTTCTAAGCAATGGTAGATCACGATTTTTTAATATCCTCTTTTCCTCCTTAAGTAACTTTATCATCAGCAGCATAGAGTGTTTACTAACTAAGTAGCCTTGCGTCTATTCATGCTTCTGGCTGTTTTTATACCTTTATTTTGCTAATAATTTGACCATTTTTAGTATCGGCGCTCGGGGCCATTATTGCTCACACCTTGAATGACTTTAACTTGTGCAACTTCATCCTACAAGAGCGTAAGTTTATTCCAACCTTTACTATTGAGAAAAAGTGCGTGTATTGGGATGTTTTACCTTACAGTGCTGATTTTTCAGAACTGTCTTTTTCGATTTATAAGTAAATGTCATTTTAATCTGATATTACTTTTCATTACCTTTCTTCGTTTTCAGTAATAAGCTTTTGTAACTCAAGTTATGCTCAAGTGGCCAAGGACATGACCCACTACACCAGTCTGCCAGAATCTCCTCCGAGTTCTCTTACAGATTTCCTTACGCCGCGACTTTTGTATACGCCTGTTCGTCTATTCGGTGATTCGTTGCCTCAAGGTGAAACTCCTCTCCATCGTGTTTGCGATTGGGCCGGTTGCTTGTTGTTGAGTAACGCCGCGAAATCAACCTTCAAACACCTGGCTCTCCAGGCCATTGACATCTACTCAAAGAATCTGCTTGTTAGTCACAAAATTAAGCCGAATGTAATTTCCGGAAGCATATTTTGGTAATTACTTTTTGGTTGTTTCAGGACAAGGAGAAGCAGTTGAATTGGCCTTCGCCGCAAGCGGTACTTTTTACGCAGTGTTGTCTCCTCTCAGAGAATCCGACGAGCCCGCAAAGTTGTGTTGATTGTTCCTCATTATCAACTGCTCTGGCCGCCGATTTCTCCACCGAAGTGGCCTTGAGAACCGAACTGGTGAAGATCTGGCTCTCCCTGCAAAGCCGAAGTGGAGACAAAACCGCCTGCCTTCAAGGTAATTGCTAACACAAGGAATGTCATGCCTTTGGGGGTAGATCCTGCCTAGCTCAGTAGTCGTCCCATCTATTGTCTTACTGCGCACATATTGGGTTTCATGTTTGCCCATTATACCTCTACCCCTAAATTTAAGATTGCGAAAATTGGCCTTCACTGCTGTTTCAAAAATCCAAGGAACTTTTAACTCTAATTTTATCAATCCCTCAGTGTTCAGTTTTCTTAAATATCACGGTAATTAATGGTTTCCTTTTCAATTCCTGTTTTCGCACCAATTTAGGCATATTGAGCCTGAGCAGCTTCATCGAGGATGCGGGATTTTCATCGCACAACCACTACTTGGCTGGCTGGTTGTTGTCGAAACTGGCGTCAACAGCATCGGATGCTGCGCTCCACCACTTTAACCACGGTATCAAATGCGACAAGCGTTACTTCCCCAACTACCTCAACATCGGTCATGTTTTTCGACTGAGAAAGCTGGACTTTTTGTGAGTTGACAACAAAAACCTTGCTGTGTAGTTCCTCCCTCTTCTTCGTCTCTAATGTCAACAGCTCGAAGCACTGCTTTGTGGAAAGTATCGCAATCTAGCCTTTGCAATATTTTAGTCGAGCACTCAAAGCCTACAAAAAGTCGTGGCAACTCGTCCCAGGTCATCCGGAAACCGCCCATTCCCTGGCCTCTAACCTGTGTAAACTGGACAAAATCGTAAGTTTTTTTTTCTTTTAAAACCCAACTATTTGCTACCATTAGATTTTCACTTGAATACGACTCCCTTTGCCTTCTCCGTCGATTCAGTTTTCCTTTTACAAAATTGAATGTTATAGTTTGTGGTCTGGAGTAGAGCTTGGGTCATTTTGATGAGCAGTGGAAAGTACCCATTGGCGACCTGAATCCAAATGCAAATATGCTCTAAAATGTAAATAGGCTTTTCCCTTATCTACGATGTTTGATAAAACATTTTTGCGCCACTTACCAAACTCACTGGAAGGTTTTACTGTTTCCTCTTATTTTGGCTGATAACATGTCAGTACTTACTTAATTGATGTCAATCTGAGGGAATTTATCATTCATTAGTAGACTATTTCTTGGTTGCCTGATTAATAACAGTTGTCGTTACAGTCTATGGTTTCTTATTTTCAGACCGAGGCTTACGGGATCTACTCGGAGTGTAACCAAAGGTAGACACCTCGCGCGATTTGAACTTAGTTTTCTGTTGATAAAATCATTACATTTTACACCTCCTAAACCTTAGGTTATACTCTCCACCAATGTGGCTAAACTACGGTCTGATCTGCCTTCGCTTAAAGAAGCTAAACGAATGTGTCCCGGCTCTACAAAAGGCTTTAAGGGCTCATCCAACGAATCCGTGAGGCTTTTGCGTGTCTCCATAGTGATTAAAGCATCTTAATCGTTTGAAATCACTTCTGCCAACTTTTGCATGCCTGTAGGTTGCTTTGGGAGGTCCTTGGTGAAGCCTACATGTTACGTGGAAGCTTCGGAACAGCTTTGCAATCACTGGAGAAGTCAATTCAAGTAAGGTTGTTTTTTTAATTTAAAGCCGGGTTAAGCTCGTGGCCACGTCTACCTCTACATTTCGGGTTTGCTTTAGCTTGGCCCCAACCGTCCAATGTCCCGTATATTGTAAGTCACCCCCGCCCTCCACCTTATCCAGCTGTGGCTCTGTTTAACCTAGTCTGAAGGTCCAATTTCTAATCTACTCAGGTACGCCCAGGCCTGCACCGCTCTCTCCGACTACTCGTCCGCCTCGTCCTCCTACAACCATGCTTTGGAACTCCTCAAAAGCCAACCAAACCGATCGTTGGCACTCCTAGCATGCAAAGGTTAGCTGCTGCTGTTACTGCTGCATTGTATTTAGCATCGGCGTTTGATGTGTTGACGACTTAATAACTTTCAATTACAGGGCTGCTTGAAATAAACGTGGGTCTTGCTCTGCAGGATTTGAAACAGGGCATGCGGACAACGGCCATAGGCTTCATTGAATCGGCTCTTTCTTACGGATCTAGGTAAATTCACTGTTTGCGAAGTTTACAATTCCCGCCTATTGGTTTGCAATCACATTGAATTCTGTACACCGCCTTTTTTTCCTTTAAGAATAATAATGGAAACTCAATTTCCCGTTCCCCATTGGCTTTGGTATTACCTTGGTTATGCACTGAGCCTTCTCCTGGTATTCCATGATCCCACACTGGTGTAAGCTATTCGTCTCTGTCTATTGGGTAGTCTTTGAATACGCTTTGCTATTTCTTTTGATTGTTTTTTTTTCTTACAGTCTTCGTGTTCCAAGGGTCTTTGTAGACCTTCTGAAAAAGGATCCGGTGTCTGGGCCGGAGGAACCTGCGTGTCTTCTGGACTTATCAACTTGTGTTGATCTTTCGGGGCTGTATGTTCTTTTTTGTGTTGCCAGCTTTTAACCGTATTAATCAAGTGGTTACGCGGTTAAATTGTTTGTGGGAGGTCATACTCATATTGTAATGGAATTTAGAGTGTGTGTGTGTGTGTTGTCTTCGTAGGTTTTAGAGGACTTATAGAATTGCCTTGGCCGGCCGATAATTGGTTTCGCGTGTTTTTTCACTTATACGCATATCTTTTTTAAGGCATATCTGCTCATTATTTTGATAATGTAGCTGCGTATTCCCAATTTCCAGGCAGCATTGGGGCGTTAGGGATAGGTATGTAACTTATTCATCAGTCAAATTTTATTTCTTCTTCCGAACCAATGAGCTGTCTTATTTAGAATTGCTTTATTACTTGGGCGGATAATATACCCAAGGCAAGGTGAGATGAAACTTATCAATGGAATCAGTTATTACCTTATCGTCTAAACATTTCAGAATGTTGTCCATGTTCCTCAAGTCTTCTTGTGGGGCCAAAATGAAACGTGAAACTTTCCTCTCGTGGGTATGCCTGGGTCTGCTAAATCTCTCCCGAGCCGTTCACACCCAAACCGGTGGGGCTGATTCAATTGCAACAGCCAAACCGCTCTTCGATGTACACCATCGACTCTTCAAGGCCAGCCAGTGCCTCTTGCTGCAATCTGAGACCTGCTTCCTGCAGGCCCTTCAAATCAAGGGAAATTCCACAACTGAAGACGGGCACTTGCCTGCTCTGGCGTGGTTCGGTTTGGGTTCTGTGTATGCTTTTGGTAGAGGTACATTTACCACCACTCATTCTATGTTATTTTTTACATTTCTGTTGAAATCAAACAGCCGATTTATGTAGGAGCGTCAACATGACACACGTTCTGAGGAAATTGTAGTGTAGTTCATGTTTAACTTAAACAATAAACGCCGCAAAATGTGATTTACCATTGTTAAGCCGTCTTATCGCGCTTCGTAGATACCGTGAACTTTTTTCTTATTTGTGTTAAATTGTAGCACAGTTATTCCAACTTGTCTGTCGTAAATGTTTCACATTGTAGCAGAATTTCCTCTTTGAATCACTTCTTGTGGGATTCGTACTTTATACTTCCCTCACTTCTACAGCAATTCCATGGTCAGTTGATGAACTTATTTCCTCCGAAAATCCACTATTTTTTGTTCTTTTTTTAGAACTACTCAGAAAACAATCTGCCCACTGTTTTGGAATGGCATTCACAATTTGCAATAAAGCAAGTTATTAAATATAGATTCAATTTTTTTGTTTAGTTTCTTTGACCTCTTAATGTCAATTGTCTTCAAATTCAACACTAAGCGCCAAACCTTGCGCTTTAAACAATTTTTTTAACTGCCATCCACTCTTACCCGTTTGCCCTCCAGTCACCGTACAGCACTCGGCCCCTTACGAACTGCTTATAAATCTATTTGGTCTTGCGATACCTCTTATGATGCCCGGTCTCCAGCAATCCTAGTGATTTTCTGTTTAATTTCTATCAAGTGCCTCGTTTTTTTAGTTACTAAGCGCCGGTGTCGCGCTCGCGTCGAAGCTACTCGGACTCCAGCTCCCTGACGTGAGTTTCTTGCTGCTTAACGGAACGTCTCCTACTGGGCAGATTGACGTAAAATGTAGAGCGTTTAACAGGCTAGGCAGCGTTTGACGGTCGTGAATGGGTTTTATTGTCGACACATCATATCGATTTGGTAAGTTGAACACCTACAGAGATTCTTCATTAGACCACGTTCATTAAGCCATGCGAAGCCCATCACTCGTTGCTCCTCCCTTTGACGTGATAGAGCAGATGTCAATTTCATATAAATTTGCTGTTAGTGGTGTATTGTGTGTGCTTAGACCGCCACTTGGCGAAATCAAGACCTTTTTTTATCACATTCATCCTTTTGTTTCAGGATGCACGCCGTGTTTTGGACATGTGTCGTAATGTGGACTCAGAAAACGACGGTTACTGGCTCGTCATGGCCCAGCTGACTGCTCTCTTTCCCTCCAAAACCGTCAACTCTACTCTAGAGGAACCGAATGAACTTCAGTGTCTACTGCAGGCTTCGTGCTATGGATTCAATGTGGGTGTATTGTGTAATCTTTGCAATTTCGACCAATTCCCAATATCTCATCAGAGTTAATGCAACCACCACCATTCCCTATTTATGCACATGGTCTTTGTTGCCCACCAACTGCTTAAGATCTTAAAAAACCTGTCTCAAATTTTTCGCCATCCCATTTAAAACCCGTTACCTAAGTTGTTGATTCGGTGACATTTTTTAATGCTTTAAAGCGTGTCCGTTCTTTATTACCTAACTTGAGGTCACCAAATATGCATTAATATTCCTGAATGGATCATCTAAAGTACTTGAAACCTTCCTAGTCAGTTAGGGTTTTGATTTTTTTGCATTCATGTCTTTCGTCGTCGGCCTAGGTAGACGCGGTTTGGCGAATTCTCCCAAAAGTATTCCGTCTTCTCAAGTCAACTCTTTCTGCTGTAATCACCGATTATGATGCGGAGACTGTGAAGTTATCGCGGCTGGTTTCCGCGGAATATCTTAATCGAGGCTTGGGTATGTCAGACAATCAGTTTTTGCCAGGCCTTGAGTTGCGTTCTTTTTTTATTGGCTTACAAAATCCCTTTGCAGAGTGTCGTTGGCTTATATCACTCGCCGCGATTCCTATGTGTTGATCTACCAGTTAAGAATACAAACAATTTAGCTATTGCTAGCCCTAGCCTTTCTAGTTTGAGATTAACCAAATTGTAAGTTTTTTGCGTGACACCTGCTCTTCAACCAAGATCCCGTCGTTATAACCCATCTGGCGCACGGAACTTGGGCCTTGAGAGGATTACGAGGCAGGTATGTCAAGTAACCACAACTTCCAACATTCACGAGGGGCTTGTGGAATTCGAAAGAACTAGAGTGGATATCTGTAAGGAACAGTTTTTATTAATATTGCTTATTTGGGGTTTAAGGAGTCACAAAATTGGTATTGGTAAATGTTTTCCGTAGTTTATTATTCATTGGTTGCATCCAATGTCCTCAAGTATGTTTAGCTTATGAAATTTCCATTTCTTTTTGAAAATAAAACTGTGATTGGCTTTGTGTCCAACTTTTAAAGCTTCGGGCAGTCAATTCGCATGACACACAGCGACAAAGAATATCTTAATGCATCCCTTGCGTTGTCCTGCATAATCCTAAGGTCCTTTGGAGTCGATTTTCTGGTTCTTACTCTGAATTTCGCTTAATCCTGTCCCCCTTTTTCATCGACTGATGTCTTCTGGACAACCACCCTCGTGTCATGATGTGTTTGGCTCTCTCTTTGGTCTAGCCTTCTACCCGAACGACTTCCGTCAGTGGCACGATCGAGGCCTGCTGCTTCATTTGTCCGATCTTTTTCACCCGGCCTATTATTGCTTTAAGCGGTACGTTGTTTTGCACCAAACTTTATTGCTCCGTAAACGTTTTCCGTCGTGTATGTTGGACTTCACAACAGGGTGCCACAAGCGCTCGGCAACTACTTTATTCAGTAGTTTCTGTCCACTTTAATTGCCTCTGTTTTATGTAAAATCCATTATCCAAGCAAATTATAAGCATTGTTTGTTTTTGGCATTTTGCTTAACCCTTTATCATCGTTATTATCGTAGACGTGGCCGATGCGATAACTGAAGCCTCAACACCGACTGTGAGGCACCGTAAACCAAAATTACCATTTTATTTGAGCCCCTTTCTTTGTCTCCTTGCATCGTTTGCTTATACGTTTGGGAATATGTGAGATCCGTTGTTTAATCTCGTTAGAAATTTCGCCCACAATGGTTCTCTTTCTGTTACTGTCTAACTTGTCAACAAAGGATTTCGCCATGATTAGTATTACAGGTTTGGAACTTACCACAGCCATTCAGGTGTGTGTTTTATTGACAATTTTGACACTTCTATGCAATTACCAGTCTATTATGTCATGTCATGGTCTTAATACCACGATTTCGTTAAAAAGGTATTTAAAATTCGCCTATGAGCCCATGACATCGATCCGACCAGCACCACCTTCATTTCAATTTAATCAGCTTTTACAATAGCAGTGTTTTCGTGGTGCACTGTCATAAAGTTGCCCATTTGCGGTCTGTTCGTGTCTCTAACTTCACTCCACGTTCCCGTCAACAGCGCCAACGATCTTCTTTCGGAGTGCTCGGCAAGGGCGTGCGATTGTCTAACCGTGAAGGCGCACTACTTTCTTTCAACGTGCCACCGGTACGTCCAAGTGGTTGATTGCTTGCGCCTCACCGCACATTCCACCCACCCTCCTAGCTAAAGTATTCGCTGTTCTGTCGCTTTTAGCGGGAAACCAGAGTTCTCTCTGTGTGACGAGCTGCAGGCACTAAGTGAAGACACCTCCCTCCCCCGTAGCTGCAGTGTCCATGCTGCTCTTGCTGTTTTTCACCTTTCCAAGGGCCAAACTGGCGAGGCGATGCAAGGTTCGTCTGAATTTACCCATCCCATATCTTTACAAGGTAGTGTTTCATGAATCGGTGGAACCAGCAGTAGCATATCTGGTGTGTGTTAACACATGGTAATTTTTCATTCCAGTTCAGCTTATAGATTTCAAAGCCTCTAGATTTGTTAGTATTTTCAGCACCTAAGGCTTTGCGTGGTCCTTCAGCAGACGAAATTTTATGAGCCTTGGACTCCGTCGAGTCTTCTGCCACAGTGTGATCAGTCACACTTTTCAGTAGACCCTTTCACAACAATTATTCATCCTTACTTTTCGTCAGCATTCAGGATACCTTCATCCAATCAGGGCGACAGCTTGCTTAGCTCCCTGTTACGAAAGCCAAAGTTAATTATGTATTAACGCGTCGTGTAAAGTGAACATGTAAGCCCTTTGGCAAGTCACGTCCTCTGAAGCTCCCATGCTTAACATCTTTGTTTGGAAGCGTGTGGTCCGCTGGGTTTTGTGTGCTTCTGGTGCCTTTTTAAACAAAAACTATCCATCGGCATTTGACCATGAGCCCTGCATTCCTTCTCAGCCTTTCTGGATGTCTACAGCGCCACGGGTGGCGAGGTGCTGCGCGATTCGCTCTGGTGCCTGGCCCCGGCTTTCGTTCATTTCGCCAAGGTTCCACCGCCCCCAGAGGTCGTGGACGACGTCTGCAGGGGGCTGAGTGCGCCCAGCGTGAACCCGTTTAGACGTTATTTCCTTACTCAATGTCTGCAACCTAGCGCCATGCTCTCTGTCGTTCATCTCCTAGACGCCATCATCGCTGAGCCATCCTACGCGTACGAATTTCTTACCAGTCAGGTGTGTCCCATGACTGATAAGAATACATATATTTTTTAAGTGTATAGTTAGATTTATCCGGATTTTTTCTTTGAGCTTTTGTGGTTTTGAAAGAATCATACGCAAGGTTTCAGAACACCGAACGACAAGTCCACGTGAGTTACATAACCCCTCAAAATAGCTGAGTTAACGATGGCAACTGATAAGCAGCACATTCGATCGCACCGCATATTGTGCAAATTCGAACAAGGCAAAATTGCTTTCAAATCAAGGCAATCAGTTTGCAGTGTTCTTGGTGTCGACGTTGTGTCTCTAATTATTCTTACAAACGTTTCTGAAGTGGTGATTTCAATCTTAATTACCAGCCGCACCCCGGAGAGTAACCTAGAAAGTTTGAAGATACGCTGTTGCAAGTTCTACTGAATGAAAACCCAGCGGAAACGCGATAAAAGCTTTTAGCTCAGTGTGAATTCACCCAAACAGCGTTTGCACCAAGCAGGAAGATCTCAAAAACGTGGAAGTTGGGTCCTCTCAACATGTGTATTCCAAATGCAACCTAGGTCAACGCATGCACGCACGCCTTTCACTGCTTGCTCGTCAGCAACAAACAGGACTGCTTGTGGAAAACTGTGACGGCTGAGGAAAAGTATAATTGTACGAGAATCCCAAACGTGAAGCGTGGTGAGTAGAACCCAGGCAACCTAGTAGTACACTGACGTCGAAAGAGGACATCCACTTGAAGAAGGTTCTCCTGTGTATCTGGTAGGACATGAAGGGTGTGCCTGATTACGAGCTGGAAGCAGGTCGTAAGACGGCAACTGCGCAATGCTGTAGCCGACAATTGAACAAAATGCGAGAACAACTTGATCAAAAAATTTCATTTACTGGGCAAGGAAGCAGGCAAGTCATACTACTACTGCTGCTGTTGCATGACAACGCTCGACCTCGCATGGCTTTTCGCGACTCAGACGATCTTATTGAACTTGAGATGGGACGCTCTCTTACATGCGGCATATTCACCAGACTTCGTCCCATCTGCCCTAGTGGATACGCAGTTCAAGACGCTGTGGACGATGTGCCAAAATTCGTCGTCGTCGTTGAGGAATTAATTACTTCGTAGCCTGCAAGTTTGTTTTGCGACTACCTCAAGGTCGTAGAAAATATTTTGAAGATTTAGTTCGTCGCTTAGTAATAGTACTAATGATCTTAGTATGTGTTACACTAAAACAATAAACAATCAACGCTGCAGCTGCAACAACACATATAAAAAAAGATATTTTCTGGGTTTCCAACGCCGTTGCCATTGATTCCCTATCAATGAACAAATACGTCGACCTGTGTTCCATTAATACCACCCTTTTTTTACTAGTAAGATGGAATCAGACCATGTAATCAATTTATGGAACTTGAAACTGAGTCGTCTGCAAAGATTCGGCCAGAGTCTTGACTCAAATTGCTCGGTGTTTTTTTTATCGAGTCGCATTTACCATCAAACCTTCCATGCTACTTTCATCACAAGTCTGCACTGACCGAAGTTTAAGTTACGTGGTATTTACTCCTCCAGCCACTATGAGCTTACTTCCTCGTAAAGTCGATGTTTTACGTTTTTCGCTAAGCCTAACTTCAAGTACCCACAAACTTCACTCCACTCGTGATTTTGCAAGTAACTTGAATCGTAGCATCTAACTATTGCAGTCCTCGATGCTGCCATTTCTGGTCATGTATGGATTCTCACGGTTGACCTCCTTTGCTCAAAAACCGAGGTTCAGCTCTGCTACTGTGTTGGCAGTTCGAGATGTCTTTATTGTCGTTGTTTCTTTAGCATATCTTTTATCGTTTTGGCCGCTATTTCAATGTTTTTTTTTTCAATGAAAGAACGACCCTAAATGTGTGTCATTGACTTCAATAATGCCGTACAATCAGACAGTCTCCCAAAAGCAGTGAGTTTGTAAAACCTATCAAACAGCAGCAATAATGCGAATAATGTGTTTTCTGTGCTAGTTATGGATAAACTCCGGACTAATTGAAATTGTGCGTCCATTTGGAAATATCAACCTCCGATAAAGACCCTTCATTCATGCGGGCCTTACTTATACCACTGAAATTTCTTGTCAAAGCGTGCTCTGTTTGCCGACGAGATGTTTTACCAGTTTTAGAGGGCACCATCCTTTAAAAAACTCTGATTGCATGCATTTTGGATGTTTGGAGCTGAAATACGCTGACACTATTGCCCATTTTTAGTTCCGCAGCTCACCTAATAAACACGAGGCCAAGTGTCTTATGGCCATTAGCAAAACCTGGGTATTCTTGCGGCCCGATATGGAACCTGTTTGGAGTCTGCTTGCAGCCACACTTCGGCTTTATTCCGGCACCGTTGGTCTGAAAGAGAAGGCCAAACTTGCTGCCCAGAAGGACGCAGTAAGGTGCCTCGTGTCGGCTTCCATCACCTGCGCACCCCACCCCACTTCAAGTGTAAGTCGACTTTCCTGCCACCGTGTCTTATCCGTTTGTTTTCACTGACGATGCCAAGTCCCCGCGATATTAAGTGGCATGTTCAATCTAACATTATCCTAATACGACAGATCTTTATGAAAATGCTCCGATTAACCACCTGTTGGTGTGGTGGAAGCACGTAGACGGCAATCTGGATTTTTTGCATAGAGAAAATTTGTGCTCTAGAAGTGCTGATTATATCGATCGGCGCTGTCGTCATTTCTCTGTGAATTTTTCACTTTCGGTATCTCTATGTTACTGGAATCGGCCATTGACTCAACCTTCACGTATTGGGATTAAACAGTCTTCATTTTTGCATTTTAAGCTCTTAATACAAGAAGTCGCCAACCTTCTGAATGATCCAGCTCTACATGTGCATGTTGACCAAACGGTTCTCAAACGAATGGTACTTTTAGGTGGACTTTTATTTCCAAATATTTGTGGAATTCGGAAGGCCGTATCCAAGGTATCTGCGTAGCTCAGACAATTTTTTCCGCTTCGTATGTTGTTATTTTCAATAAAACAACTTTTGATATAGTTAGTAAATTCTGGACAAAGGGTTATGTATTTAACACGAATGTAGTTGTCGCTATGGGATTTTTTTCATCATTATCCTAGTTCTAAGATTTGTGCTCTCTGGTCTCCAACGGTACAGGGGGTAATGTTGTGGACAGAGAGCCTCCTCGCGTGAGTGATGCGTGTATGCCGACTCGACTATACCAATTACGCACTGCTTCCGTTATTGGATCCTGGTAGCGGTCGCCTGTTACGCACACAGAGCCACTTGGCTGGTGTGACACTGATAGAAGGTCGTGTTCTGTGTCGCCTCCTTCTTCCCTCTTCTCGGGTTGTAACGGGCTGTTAACTAGAGGGTTGTAAGGTAGTATTAGCCAAGCTACTACTCTTCTTCGTGTCTGACTTTCTACCAATTGGTCTTTAATCCATTGTAAACTAGGAAACCCTTCAAGCAATTGTCTTTCAGATTCAATGTTTTCTTATGGCCTTTGACATTACATAAGTATTTGTTTTTGAAGAACGCATTCTTCTCACACCAAGGTAGGCGTCTCGATAACTAAGACCGAATGCTAGAAAGGGCTCACGTTTTATATGCTGGTTTAAAAGCAGCCTTAACATGATTGTATTCGAAGTTGCGACTTGAGTCGATTTGGTATGGCACTTCGGTATTTTCGTCGTCCAATATGTTTTTCAGCTAATCGGACAAAATGAACTTCTATATTCTCCTGATTCACCTGGTAAATAATGTGCCACTTTTCTGTTGACTCAAACTTGTATAGTGTTGGGCGGGATCTTGTAAATGTAAATGATGCGTCCTGTCAAGTTCGCTTCCTTAGCTTGAATTCCCATTTAATCTAATTACAGTATTAAAATAACGTGATTCGCAAATGCTACTACCCGTGATTATAGAATACTTAAGCCATAATTGAAAAAAGATGGTCCAATAATGCAGGACTCATTGATATACCACAATCCAGAACTATTTCTTAGGCGTTGTCTAATCTTGTTCACAAAACAGTGCTTCTCATCCATTCTTGTGTGGAATAACCGGGCCCTAGTTCGAAAAAGGACTGCTCTAACAACAGGATTTACTGGCCAAGCAATACCCAGAAAAGTACGTTAGGTGCCATCCATCCGAGTCCACCACGCTGGCTCGGTCGCCTATTTTATACAGCTCCCCATCTGTCCTTGTCTTCGGTTGGCTGCATCTCTTTCACGCAGTAAATTCAAATCCACTAGGACAGGGCATTGGCTAAGCTTGGTGTGGTTTAATGTATCTTTGCTCTAGTACATCACAATACATGTCTCTGGCGCGCTTGTGACCTTCATTCTATGTGGTTCCAACAAACACAACCAGAGGACTGGCTAAACTCGATGTGATTCAACATGCCTACGCCCTCGTGCCGCACAATGTCGAATGCACAAACGCAGAATGAAGAAGACTTACAACAGATCAAGCTTTATTGACCATTCACAAACCATAATTGTACTTCAAGCATCGATTATTCAAGTTTGCGATGATGGCAGCATGCCTCATTATACAGTGCCATCCATTCAGAGTTGTGTACTTTTGGCCGTTAATCTTCAGTTAATGCTCCTTAAGCGCCTAGAAGGTGCTTGAACAAGCTCGTGGAGATTCAAAACATCTGCACCTAAATCGGCTTTTGGCATTACTATAGAATGTCCGAGCTCTGGCATGAAGAAGACTAGTGTAACAAAACAGGCATTATTAACCAATCACAACCCAGAAACAAACGTCAGGCTGTAGTAACGTATAAAACCGCAGACATATTGGACCTTGCTGTTCTCAGCAAATCCTATGTTTCTATGCCTTCCAATGGAATGGGAGGAAGATATGCAGCCAACCAAATACAGACACGAATGAGGAGTAGCATATAATGAGCGGTGTGGCTAGCATGGTTGGCTAGGATAGACCGTACCTGACATGCAGTTTTTGCTTGTGTTAGGTCACTGAAAACCTTTTATGTTGTACTAGAGTTCTTCATACTAGGGCTTGGGAATTTTTCAGGGAGTCGTCAATCTGAGTCTACTATGCTGGCTGCGCCGCCCATTATATATCGCTACTTATATATATATATATATGTCTTTTGTTAGTTGCTTGTCTTCCATGCATGCTACTTGAACTAAGGCTAGAGCTATCCAATATGTCTGCGCCATTAGAAGTTGCAACATTATTTATAGAACACCCGAGCCCAAATGTGAACAATGCATGTACAACAGATAAGGTTTTGTTGATTAAACACAAGCCAAAACTATGCCTCAGACGAGGTACATCCGATTCCAGCCCGCTAACCGAGTCGCTCATTATATACAACTTCTTATGCTTGTATGTACCTGGTTGGCTGCATATCTTTCTCTCATGCCATTGGAACGCAGACAGACAGAGAATTGACTGAGGCCAGCGTGGTCCAGTTCGTCCGCGCCATAAAACGTCGCTCCACAGCACTACAGAATACTTGAGCCCTAATTGGAAAAAGACTGGTGCACCAGTGCAGGTTTTATTGACCAATCACAAGCCAGAGCCACACGTCAGGCGCCTTCCATCCGAATACGCCACGCTGGCCACGAGGCTCATTATATACTGCAGCTCATTCGTGTCCTTCTCTGATTGGCCGCCTGTCATCCTCGCATGCCATTGGAACACAGAGAGACACAGGATTGGCTGCGGCCAGGTGGTCCAACATGTCTGCACCCTATTACGACGTCACACCACTCCGCGTCAGCCCTCGGACGTGGCAACACTAAAACGCAACACTACAAACCAACTGCAACGCTGTACACGATGTCCTCTCCTAAGGTATGGCTTTGTGCTTGCTTCGCACTTCTTCCTTCTTTGTTCAGAGCCCGTGGGAAAAGTAGCCTCAGGCTCGTAATGCAGTTAGTGGCATACACCATTATCGTTTTTTTACGTTTCACTGTTCAATATTCATTTTCTCTCCATTTCATTCTAGTAACTTTATTTTGCGACCCTTAGTCTTATGTTAATGGCATTTGAAGTTTGCCATATTGTCTTGATTGCTGTTGTCAGAAGTCATTAGTTACGACTTTAATGACACAACTCCATGCAGTTTTATTCCTCTGGCCGGAAATTTGAGCAAATTTGTACCTTTTTGATTGCGTTAATCATCCGACTTTATTTAATTATATGATTCTAAGCACTGACCCAAATAATGTGCCCATGATAGGTTTTTTCATATCCAGACCTACAATTTCGAAATGGAAATGTCGTGTGAGGGTTGTGCGAATGCTGCTAAGAGGGTGCTTGCGAAGCTCGGAGACGCTGTGCTTTCAGTGCACATAGATGTGGAAAATAACTCCCTTGTTGTCACTTCCACCCTTCCTGAAGAGACTATTCTTGAAGCGCTTCAAAAAACCTCAAAACCTGTTAGGCCTGTTAACTAGGAATCGATGTTTCTCACCTTCGTCGGCTGTGATATCCCCTTTTCTATTAATTGACTTTTAATGTTTAATACCAGGTGTTGTACCATTTCTTGATCTTGTGAAGTGTATGTTTTCGCGCCTTTCGATTTATTTATAAATGCCTTTTTTCTGCATTTATGTACAATAAGGTCCATTGCTAGTCACTAGCATAGGTACTTTGGGATTTTGGATTTTTTTTAAAGTTACCTTTATTCCCTAAAAGTGTATAAAGCATTGGCCTGATCCTTCCTTTTTGATCAAACGGTAGAACATTCAACACTCACTGTTTTACCCTTTGATTTGAATCTTATAACATGGAGTTATAGTGAACTTATGTGTATGCAATGTATTAGAAGTGTATGTTCCAGTGACATCTACCGACGATTCTTTGAATCCAACATGGGTCAATCTACGCTTATCGGCAATGGCACTAATTTAGGACTCGTTTCTCTATTCAACAAGGCGGAAATATCACCTTTGGGGGTTGGGGTTTATGTTCAGTTTGAAATTAAGTTGATGTGGATGGGAGTCTATAGACGAAGCACTTACCGATGACGAAATTAATTCAATACTAATGATTAAGTCAATCACATATGTATTGGGGAGGTCGAAGGGTACTCACAAACTCCTGGGCACTTATCCTTCTGTGTTTTAGATAATGCGGTTGTATCCATGATAATTAGTGTGGAAGTAACAGCGTCAGCTGGTTAATTTGCGTCGAATAAACCTCAGTGAGCATTTTTGTTACATTTAGCTGTGTTCATCAAAGGAAGTATTTAGGTATTATGTTAGTAGGAGTCTGTTAACCGGAATTTCTACCAGGGAACAGGAACAAATTACAGAATGTTCAAAACATCGAATGGTGAAGACGCTCTAGAAAGTCATTTGACGTACAGTTAGGTAGAACTCTCCGGCGCGCAGTATCCAGGAGTTTTTTTTACTTCTGGTAGCGCTTTCCGTTGTGATATAGATTTGTGAATAGTAGTTTTCTGCGTTTGGGCGCTGATCTTCCTGACACGGCCATTAAGCAATTTATGGTTGAATTTTTGTGAAATCATTAAAAAATCCACCTGTTAAACTTTCAATGCCACCGCAATACAACCTGGTAAAAATCCTTAATTGCTCCACATGATGAGTTCGATGCGACGATTCATATCCATTTAGAACTCAAGCAATTGTTGGTTTTCCTCTTAAATACAATTTGCTTTGACTCGATTCACTAAATACGAGGGAATAAAACCTGTGTTGTTAGTAACTAAGTTTAAGGTGTATCCTTTACTTCGATCAACATGCTGGCTCTTTCCAAAATAGTCCAGAACAAAAGAAAACCTATTACGAACGTTCAAAAACCTAGCATTCAGTGAATATTATTGGAGTGACAAATTTTTGAGTCAATGCACGAAAAACATTTGCTAAAAGTAAAAGTTAAGGGCACTTTGCGGCCATGCTCACCACTAGAGCCTAGACGGGAATCGCTAGTTCTATATAGCGGCATATATTATTCGACTTATTTTCTTTCGAACGTCAGGTCATTTCGACGTGGCAATGAATATTTCAAAATCATTCTGTTCACTATAATTCTCTCAGTGTGAAACCGTGAGTAGTATACATATCATTAAAGTTAAGCACGTTTTGCAAAGTTAAGGCTTTTGGTGCCTAAGTAAAGAAGACCTAGAATTAATTTGCAATAGTCTTATTTATTCCCTTCGGAAACAGCGTAAGGACCTAGGTGAATTTTGGGATTGCACAATCTTTTTCATGACCAGAAAACGCTGTGGTCGATTAGAATGCTGCTTATACATGTTTAGGCTCTCAGTGCCCAATTTCTAAAAATATAAAGTCATTAACATTTTAGCTTTATTTAAACGTGATTTTTTTGCAGTATAATATTTTTATTTTGTTTAAAGCAAACTTTCATGCATATTTTACACTATATAACGCTCTTTACTAACGTTCTTATTTAAATCACTTTTGTTTAAGCGAGTTATAAAGGAATCTTTAATTGTGTTCGTGACGTGCGTTTTGACCCATGGCGTCTGGCACGTGTTGGGTTTTTGTTTCAATGTCCTTTTTGTTCGGCGCTTAGAGGCAAGTCTGATGAAAGTTCTTTTTCCATTCGCGGTTTCCACTGAGGAGTCCCATGATGGCTTTTTGCCTTCCTTGGAAGTCTGACCTCTTGGCATTAATTAACAATCCGTTTGTGTTTTAGATCTTATTGTACTCAACATGCGGCGTTGTGTTGGCCAAAAGAGGTAGGCGTGATGAAAGTTCTTTTTCCATTCGCGGTTTCCACTGAGGAGTCCCGTGATGGCTTCTTGCCTTCCTTGGAAGTCTGACTCATGATATTAATAAGTCCTTCGCTTGTGTTTTAGGCCTTAGTGTATTCAACTTGTGGTGGCGTCAGTGAATTTTGCATCCGCGTGTAGTGCAGATGTTACCGTCAAGGGTAGGTTTGATGAAACTTCCTTTTCCATTCGCGGTTTCCACTGAGGAATGCTGTGATGGCTTTTCGCCTTCCTTGGAAGTCTGATTAATGTTTTCAGAAACGCCTTCTCTGTTTTGCAGGTCCTCGGTATTAGCCTGCTCGGAATATTGGACAATTATGCTCTTCCTTACGTGACACAACCTCAGTGACTGCCATCGGACTAGCATTTTAACATATACGCGCGTGGAGTTCGCATTCTCACATTGTTAGACCCTAATGTCATTTAATTATCTTGCTTCGATAATGCATAATACATGTATTAAGGGCATCAGATACCTGTTGGAGCGCTTTGGTTTTGCTGCCGGGGGTCCTTGATTGCGTGGGATTTTGTATGAGGGGCTGTGCATACGTATACTAAATTTGCTGACAGTTGTGACCGTTAATTATAAGGGACAATTTTGTGGTGGCACTAAAAAATTCTGCTTCGTGCTCGTATTCCAGTCTTGGTTTTTCTTCGCGTTGGTCGATTGTGTTGCGCATAAATGTATGCGTGCTGGCCGCTGTCCAGGTGTTAACGTGCCTAGTTGGCTCTTGTGATAGCTTCAAGTTCCATTCGTTTCGAAGCGTGGATTGGTGTTGTAGTAGATGTATCAGGTTCCTGAATCTATTAATTCACTAAGGCCGATCACTTAAATTCCGCATCGAATCACGAAGCTGCTGTTTTGACACACATTCCTTGGATGTTGCTCATTTTATTACCTATAACTCGGTCGATGAGTGTAATTCGTCCTAGATCGTCTTGTGGACTTTGTTAGTTTTTAACTTCTTATTAAAATCATCTGGAAAGGGTGCTAAAACATTGAAAGTGATTGCTTATTCTTACTTGGGACCTCCTTTATAAGAGTTCCAAGCAGCCATCTTCGTCCATTACTTATATCGATATTGGGAGAGTGATTCCTTCCTTCTACTCACATTATCCCTTCCTAACGTTGAAAAAATTAGGGTACTAATAGTTACCAAAGCTTGGGTGATTTCAAGGCGTTCTAAAGTCGTTCTAATCGCTGTGAAATATCCTCCATTTTAAACTAGTGTTCGTGTTTTCTGTTTTTGTGTATACTTAATCTACATCCAGGATTTGATTACTTTGACTTTCACAAAAATTTCGACGTTTTTTACCACTATTTACTCTTTTTATAAGTGACTCCTAGAAATATCTCAACCTGACAATTAGTCGTCCTTTTTTCCAACATCAAGGCTTCTTTTCTGCAGCTGATTTTATTGTTGTTTTCATTTTTCGCATTGATCAACTGTACTTTTACGCCAATGCATCTAAATTGTAGTTTTGATTATTGTTATTATAGCTACTATGCCATAACAATATGGTCTCCTTCCAGAAAGTCAATATGCAGAGACCGAAAAGTGATACGCATTACCAATCCCGAGTGTTCTAATTTAATTCATTAGTTGGCAGTAGAATCACTCACTAGCTAGCCGTTCAAGCGAGAAACGACGACAATTAAAAGGTATAAATTTTACTATTTTTGGCATGAAACATCCGTCCTTTTGGTAATAGGCCTCGTAATTTATATGGGGGCTCTTCAGACCCACGAATACACACATGTGCAAGCAAAAGTGTTGTGGTATTTGCACATTTGCTCTATGTGACGAACTCACATCTACGTCACGCCTCTATGGCCTATTTTAAAATGCGCAAAAAAGTTAACTTTGTGCTTTACTGCATGATAAGATGCTTTCCGTTCAGTCCTTCTTTTGGATGCCACATCCCATCAATTGTGGGGCGATGTGCCAGCCCAGGGCCGAGTCAAGGTTCCTCACACAACCCAGCAGGCAAGTGGCATTCGGTGCTTCAATGTCCACTGTGTATTGCATAAATCCAGCAATTAAATTCTTCGCGTAGATATCTAAGTCACACTGGAAGCGCTCGCATATGGTTCTTATACGGCGATCATCGGGGTCGCCTAGCATTTTGTTTATTTCGTCGCTTTCCCGAACGTAGAATCGAAATTTGTTCTCAAGCTGCGCCCTCGACTGCTGGTTTGGCTTATTTCGACCCGAGTTTAATCGGTCTTTTTGACTTCTTTGATTCCTCACAAACTTCTTCCCTCCTAAATTGCCCGATGTTGGCGAACGAGAGATAACTTTTGGGGCCCCCACTGCATTGCTCTGTTTCCAGTCCTTACTATAGAGGTTGGAATCTGAACGCGAGCGGGATAGGTCGAACTTGCCAGATGGTGAAGACACTTTTCTATTTTTGTTAGAGAAAACGGGCTGTCTAACGCCACCGTTTCGGTTTAAACTTGCCCATGCGTTTTGGCATCCACTACACGCCAGGTCGAACATGTGGCAGTCGGACTGAAACTCCGTGAAGTGGCAGCAATGTTGTGGTTTGCTAGGGTACTCATCAGTCGGTAAAATGTTCCCATATCCATATAGTTTCTCACCATAATTATTCGTAATAATGTTTACTTTTGATGAGGCCTTCCAACTTGTCCTTTGTGCCGACTCTGTCAGTTCACCTTGAATTTCCTCATTTTCTGCGACTGTCTCTTTTTGGCCTGTAGAATTATCAGTGCACTTCACTGGACACATTTGGTCACCGAACGCTTGCCTATGCACCGAATGTAGATTATAGCTGTTTATACAGGAACTCGCTTCTGTAAACTTGGCTTGTGTACTACATGGAAATATCGGCTTGATGGTGTTGCTTTCATTATCGCGCATAAATGCGTGACCAACACCAGCTTGAATGAATTTACAAAGCATATCCCGTCTTGCACCTGAAGGAAGAATTGCGCATTGAATGGCACTGTCTTTTCTTGATCTGCGATATGCGAATCTGTCAGTCCTTTTACTTAAGTCCATGGTCACTGTGCTAGTAGAACCAGGACGTTTGAACAATGCTCTTCGGCTGGAAGTTTGAATTCCCATCAACTCATAACGAGGTGTTTCTGCGAAGCTGGCCTCAAACCGCGGATCCAATGGCAACAAGTTGGACTTTCTAGAGTCAGATTTATTTTCCGAGCTATCGGATTCTTTGGTATTTTGTAGATCTAAGCTCCGGCTGTCGTTTTTGGAGTCCTCTGAATTTTTTTTCCCACGACCCAGGCTAAGGGGCTTCAAATCATATTTTTTGTGCAAACGGGGGCCTTGCAAAGCGTTCCTATTTTTGCCTACAGAAAGTGAAGCCCCCATTTTGAAAAGTTGCGCACGAACGGCGCGACAAACACGAGTCGAAAATCAATCCCTTTAAAGGGGCCACAGCTTAGTCATGTGACGAATGGGGAGTAAATTTGCAATTCTATTGAGTCAATTGCTTATGATAACATCCAAAAGGCCTGACGCCATTAAACGGTCATCCAATAAGCATGTTTCATCGGACACGTTCATGTGTATATTCGCAGACAAATGGAAATCAATTCACTAAGACAGAATAAAACACGAGGCTTTAAAACAAATTGCTTTTTTTTAAGTAACCTTTATTTTTAGAATCTGGGCTATTATTTGATGTTGCGATGTGCTATAAAATATACGCGCTTGCAAAATACACTCCTTCCCGCTCAGATCATCCTCATAACACCACAATAAATGCTCTGTGAACATTTTATTTCGAGGGTGGTTATTCCGTTAGTGATGTATACACTGTTGCCCATTATGCCGATCACATCGTGGAGGTACTCTAACCAAAACGGGTTGCATTCGCAGATTAGTGCTAATGTTTTCAGTTGATGTACAACATTCTCAGGGCATCCTGCTGACTAGTGAACTTAATTCTTGTCTCGTAAGTTCATTTGAGCATAAACTAAAGGAAAAGTGGCAGTTTTCCGGGCAAATGCTGCCCTAAATGCCACCGTATGCAAGAACTGGTCCGACATCACAGGTGTAACCGTACTTTTGCCTTAAATTTGCCTAATTCACTTCAAAAGCGTCCACTCGAAACTACAACAAAAGAGGATTTCTCTGTTGACCATTTCCTGTTTAAAACAGCAAAGTGGGCATACCTTTAGTTGATGCAAAAGTATTCCGGGTAGTAATAAAGCATCAATTCTCACCTAATACATCGCGATTGCCAAACATAATGAATTTGGATTTCGCAGGCCATATTAGAATGGAATAAGGGGCTACTTCGCTTCCTATTAGGGCTAAATAAACAAAGCTTACACCAGACATCTTTTCACGTCGTGCATTTGTAAACTTTACGATTTTTAAAAGCACCAAGTTAAACCATTACAAGCTCGCTAACTGCAAAACAAATGTACATAACTGAACAATGTTTTGAAGAATAGGTCTTAAGGCTTCTATCGGCCCATAGAGGCACTTTCTAGGAGTTGCACTGAGGTACCACGTGCGCCATCTAGCATCGGAGTGTTCGTTAAACCACTCATCGAAAACCCAACCTCATGCATGGAAGTCACACCGGGGCCTTTCATACATTAATCCTATTGTCTAATAGAACTATTTTCAGCACTTGCATCTGATTCCTCTCATTAGAAAAAAGTTAAGGGTGTAAAGGATTCAAGGAACTCACCAGAAAGACACTTGCATTGTATGAAAAAGAAATTGAATGCTGCCACCCATTGACTTTGCAATTGAGTGGAACAACTGGATGCTAGTCCACTAGCATTTAATGGACTCAGGATTTTCGCAGTTTCTTTCTGCTGTAACTGAAGGGGCTAATCGGGGACCTGTTTACATTTAGTTGAAAACTAGAGGATTTCAACGCGACAGGAACAGAATGGGGACCCTGGCTAATATCGATAAGTTATGCCTGTATAGAACCAGGCGAATTATGGTTTGCGACGCACTTCCACCGCCGGGCTCAGTGGAACATTGACGCAACTGGCCTGGGGCAGGAGGGGCGAAAATCCAAGAAGTGGTAAATGGCACAAACACATCGAAGCCGCTAATTAAATTTGTACGCTGGGGCTTCCCACGTCGCCTAACGCAGTCTAGCAACTAACGTACAAAAACTCAATGGGTGATTGCTTCCTAACAACATAATCAAGAAAGCCACAAAAAAAAGAGACGAGGCTCTGCGCGCATCGCCAGACAAGTCTATCGACAAATTTATCCCGAAACATTATTGTGCAGGATTCAACCACAACAACTAAACACTCAAAAAAGTCGAATATGTGTCATTGTATGTCCTACAAATCCGATGAGGGTCTCAATCCACAAACTATCTCCACTACCACAATACAACAGCACAGATTTGCTTGTCGACAGATGGTTCTATCCCATGATAGTCAAAGCGAATGATCCTTCAATATACCTTTAACAGCCGACACCGGTCAGAAAAACAAATAGCCAAAGATCAACTATATATTTTTTCATGCAGTGAGAACACAAGCACCACCGACTGCCTTAATCCTTTCTTCTGCTCGCCTTGAGAAGAATCGGGCCTTTACTATAACAGGAATCTTAGGCAGAACACCTTTCCCGAGAACTTTAAAATAGCCCTAGACGCAGTTACAAGACGAGAAACAAGAACAAACCTTTCGTACGCAGTCAATGACTGGAGCCTTGCCATCAGTGGATTTCTTATATTTCTCATACGTTGCGTCCGAAACAAGGGACCACAATTTGTCCAAATTAATTGTTGGGCAATAGTAAGGGTTCCGTTTCAAATGGTAATGAGGCATACCAATCTTGCCAAAGTACCCAGGATGGTATTTGTCAAAGTTTATACGATGGTGGTGTTCACCTCCAGCGTTGCCTCGTCCACCAGGGTGCTTCCTGTGCTTCCCAACACGGCCCATACCATGGCTAACATGTCCTCTAAGCTTCCTTGTCTTCTTTGGTTTACTTTTAGACTAAAGTAACAACAATATTAGATGACAGACACAACTCACCATCGCTCACGCCTAAACGATAAGAACCGCACAAATGTGAAGTCCCGGTTAAACAATTTCACAAATTAAAATGTCACCTGAGAACACTACAAACAACTGAAATTCTTTGCAGTTATTGCATTGCCTTTTAAATTAAAAAAACAATGAGGTAATAACAAATATCATTTAAAGGATGAAGTCTTTTAAAATTTTAACAAAATAATTAACTCTTTCATGATCGCATCAAATTTGCTTTCATTAAATTTTATACCACTAAATACAAACTCAGTGAATGAAAAGTGTAGCAAAAACGGACCTAAAAATATATTAGGTAGGGTTGTTGATTCTGAAATAAATATTCAAAATTTCGGTCGAGAAAATAAATCAAATTAAATCTGCATGCTTTAAGCCGTTTTTCAGGTAACTGATCACGTGGCTTAACTAAACATGTCTGTTTTTAAGGAAAAGCTTATGCCCATTATTTACGAAAACCCAGAACGGAATGAAGATTTGTCAGTTTCGATTTAATGCTGCGTGAGTTTTGCGGTTATTCTTAAAGGTATGATAGCAATAGTCTAATTAGTCTTAGTTTTTCCACAAACTAGATGACAGGAATATTCAATCTCACAGGCTTGCAGTTTATCCTCTGAGTTAGTGAATAATCAGATGCGTGTGGACATAGACGTCGACATCTACCTACATATTTATTTGGCTTTTTTACGTGTTTTCTGATGCGCTTTACTTTTGGGATCAAAACAAGAATGGTAATGAATTTAGGGCCTTCCTTCAAAGCAAGCCAAAACCAGAATACACAACTAGGGTGTGTATGAAGTCTAAGCCCTGTATATGAAATTCATGACTTCCAGAAGAGGAAGTCGGAGATTTGAAGACGAACGCTGCTGATCGCTGTCCGTATTCAGACTCAGACATGCACCTAGCACCTTTACTAAATAGGCAAATAAAGCGCTTGTGCTGTGGATCTTGCCTATTGTTCCACCTCAATATGCCATATAGTTAAGATACGGACCCACTGTGATTTGAGTTAATTTTTATTGCGAACCTCCAAAGGTCATTGTGTGCCCTTCGTGTCAGTAAATGAGATTTCCAAAAAAGCGAATTGCTTCCTAAATTGCCGGAAGTTAGTGAATCGGATATGATTGGCTTAAACACCACCGAATCCTAGTTTTCGCTTCAACCAAAAAGGAGATTTTCCAACGGAAGAAAGGTGCTTAGGCTGATTCAGAATTAATTGCTAAACAAATGTCGATGGGGTGATCTACAAAAGAATGGTTACGGCCTGCTTACTGCATTGCGATTAGGGAATTGACACCAGGAGTATCACACATGTTTTTGCATGTTTAACTTGATATGCTTTTCTAGCAATGAAAATATGGTTCTTGCGCCATCAATCAAAAATAAGGCTTTTGATGACGTCGTATCTGTGGTCAATAAGACAAGTTAGATTTTTTTAAATAGTGTATTTTGAGGCGCATGACTAGTTCCTTGTTTCTAAATGACAAGATTAGTGAAGTAGCTTTTATTGGAAAACAGACTGATAATTTGTGCGCACGTAAACAGGTGGTTATTCACCAGTCCCTAATGACACCATCTCATGGCCGTTCACAGAGAGGTGACTAACTTAAGCTCAACAAATTCGAATACCTAAATCATCAGGCACACAGTTTAACAGATAGCAATATGTTTGTCAGGCAGATATCTAGAAAAATAAAACTTTATTTGTTTCTTAATGGAATATTAAATATATTTTTTTTATTTTATACCCTTTGGCTGAAAACCAGTTCCTCATAATGGCTGATGCTCCCATAACAGGAGAAGGACTATCCCCGATCTAAATGATTTTCCTTTTGATGATTTGGGTTAATTACCCTTTACAAACCCTACGCCGCTGATGCTTTGGTCTAATCGATTATGATTTAACCTGTGGTTAAATGTGGTATGCAAACACATTCGGTCAATTGCAGTTTAAGCTTTTAATTCAAATACTAAAAATCACCTCTTGCAGACCATTAAAACCGAATAATTTTAAGCCTTGCTATATTGCTCTAGTACGTGCGTTTTATTACCATGTAGATCAGTTTACAGGACAAGAATGTCCCTTAGCTTACGAGATTGTTAAGGAAATTTTTGGGTGGCACCCAACACTTGACGACAGATGTTTGTTTTGGATGGTTTACCTCCATCTATCAATAAGACCTATCAGCAATTAACTGTGATTTAAGCTCTTAAAACACTCCTGCACGATTTGACAGTTAAGGTATTGTGCAACGTTGACTGGTATATCACATCCATTCAACACGTTCAAACCACACATTTTCTTTCTGACATTAATGTCCAAATATTTTCTGGCGGTATGAGTAAGCGCAGAGTTGTGGCAAACTATGTGACAACAGGCAGGAGACACGAACCCTAGCACTTCATACCACGCAGCCTAAACGTTTTCAACACTCTTGTGACAGCACAATTCATGTGAATTCCTATGTTATAATTCTTCCATCTGTCCTAGATTACTGCATCTATCTAAGGATTCCTTGTGTGCAACTAGGTCTGCTGCAGCAGTATTTGGTAAGAATTCAAACTCACGTCGAATCATGACCCACTAGCTTAGCGGTTAGCTTCCTCCATTATCCGTCGTGTGCATCCCGGTGTCTTGCTTGTACTGGCACTAGCCATATTCCACTTGAGCATATTAATCGAGTTGCCACAAGTCAAAGAACTCCTTAGGCATTGAGAATCGGCAGCAATTTTAGCGAGGCCCGCAATTAACTCATCACGTAAGTTGATCAAATTTAATTTACGGGAAACTATTAGCCTGAAATAAAATACCATTACTTTGGATAGCCAAGAATACAGGGTCAATGTTTGTGTTGATTAAAGTAATGGGAGACATTGATGTGGCCACGTTGTAGACGCATGTTTCAACCAAGCATCATTGTGTAATTATGTAGCAGTTAGAAAGACACAAGGTCTTTGTGGATGCCTGTCTAGTCATGCTATATGTAGGAGGAACGAATGCCAAACGAAAAGCAATTCTTGGCTGAGATTAAATTTCCTCGAACAAAGTTACTTTTCACATTGACAATGATCTTCCTAAACAACTGAACTAGGCTAAATCAAAATTTGCAATTTAAATCCAGTCTACCTAACTCCTACGCCACAGACAACTACCACGAATTGCCTATTTCCACCTACATACGCTGAAACAAAACGTCAGAATGCGAACCTTGTCGCAGTAGCCACAAAGTCGCACAAAATCCTCATCTTTGGTTTGTTGCAATTTCTGCTACGTGATTTTGGTTAATCTACCTTCATGTGCCCTAGCACGAGAACGTCGCCGAGCGACAGGCGGTCGTCTAAATAGTCCGACGATGACAATTGGCCACCAGGTTGATAGCAAGTCGTGGAAAGGAAACATTAGCAGACCTTCGAAGCGGTTCCAAGCGTCATTAGCAAACACATCCCGACATGTCGGTGATTTCACTTATACATGAGTCATCTGAGAACATCAACACGTGACGGGATTAGCGTACACACCAACAGCCGTCTGATGAATCAAAACAATCGGAAACAGCAAATCAGGCGTTTTGTAAAACTACAGGTCTAATATAAACCATCAACCTATCTACCTGCCACTTAGCTGAACTACATCCCAAAGAAAATAAAAGTAAAGACAATGTTGAAGATAACGTGATTGCTTATTACCGGCTTGAAAACATCAAGCGTGTGGGTTTTAGTAAAAGAAGTTGTGTGTTAGTGAGACCGATGGGTTTACTGGCATGATTGGACTTCAGGTTCAGCGCGGTGTCCAGGACAAGAAGGTAAAGTTAAGTGAAAAGAAGACATTGAATAATGAACTGCTCAGACCGCTAATTATGCGAAGAGAAACAGAGATCATGGCGCTAGGGCTGGATTAAAACAACTGGAAAACAAACTCACGTATGGATACCAGATATCACAGAGTAACTGAATACGATTTTGTACAAAGAGATGATTGGAGTTGAAGTCAGTTAAGCGGTTACAACCTCACAGACCGAAGGGGGACGCGAAGGGACCGCAGGCGGTTTTTCCTCCTCCTCCTCCTCCTCTTGTTCCACCCCAGGGATCGTAACTGTGGCCTCAAGTGGGTTGTGGAAAAGCGAAGCTATTGGTTCGAGGCGACAGAACGAGGACCGCCCCCATGGCTTCTTACCAGGATCCTCATCGCTGACTTCGGAGATCGCACTTTTTACTGAAGATGGATTCACAGTGGTATATGGTTCACTACTGATGCACTCGTCAGGCACATCCTCATCCTCCTCGTCGTCTTCGTCTTCTTCGCCACAGTGGGCAGTACTTACGGTAAATGAACTGGGCGTTTCATCAACTGAGCTCTGAAAGAGGCGAGAGGCGTTGATAAACAGGAATCGGAATGAAAAAGAGAACTGAAAAAAAGCAAGCAACATTTCAACTGCAATGACATTACCATGTGGGCATCTTTTATTTATTCTGCTTCACGGTTGTTGATCAGTTTAGCCCAGCTTATTAACCACTGACTCAAAACGGTAAAATGACAGGCACAGCCCTGTTGCACGGAAATACGCAAGTGTCGAGACTATTTGGGAAAGAGATCGAACACCCAGTCACGTAACCATCGCAAGTGTGGGTTTGACGGATTTGTGTTCAGAGCTTCTCGGCTTTAGACAAGAGAGCGCTCACCAACCCCAACAGAATGACGCAAGCAAGCTCACCTGTGAGTGGGCCGCACTGAAACCAGCCTCCCCACAAGAATTATCCTCGTCAGCCCGATGTGAATAGACAGTTGCATCAAGCGCCAGATTGTCTGATAGCATCACCTGCTCAAAACCACCCATCTCTTCCTCACCATCTCCATGGCCAGGGTTTCCTTGGAACTGCTGACATTGCAGTTCCTGCATCAGAAAGTGCACATATCGATCATTCTGACAGTCACGGCAACCCCCGTTTGGCGTTGTTGCTTGCAAAGCCTCCTCAACAATCCGAGAGCTAACCGAAGCGCTAGTGGTAGGCGACGACATCGATGAGGCGTTCTGGCCTGCTCCAAATACGTTGGCCATTTCACGATGCTAAAAATAAAAAAGGCACAATATTAGCTCGGACAATGCGGAAGAGGTTGTCTCAGTCCAGTCGTATTACACAGCAGAAATTGGTTTTATCGTAAAGCTATATCTCGGATTACTTTGATTGAAACTCGTGGTAGGCATATCATTTGCACTGTTCAGTTCACACACAACCACGTCTCACTTTGATCATGATATTCCAAACCTGTTGGTTGGGGTAGTCCACAGCTTAAAGAAAAGGCAAATAATGAGCGTGCATAACGATCTGTTTTTGATTTCAACTTGCAATTTAATATAGGCTGTCCGCCAACAGTTAAAAAAACGGTTAATAACTAATAATGACTTCAGCTTCACATAATCCACCACCCGAAGCATCCGAATCACTCCTGTGCGATTTGGCAGGTTAGTTTGAGAAATTAAAAATAACAGAGAAAGTGCGGAGGTAGTCGTCCTAGCCCAGTTGCACTACCTGGTACAAATTGGTTTTATCGTAAAGCTATATCTCGGGGTGACGTATTAACTAACTTCTGTGGTAAGCTTAGGCGTATGGTATACTAGCTGCCATCATGAGCCGGAAGAACCTTTGCAGAGGCACTGCGATAGCTGAGAGACAACGAGGAAGAACGAAATGAGGGGTAATCGCCAATCAGCAAGGAGACATGAATAATCCTGCAGTGGGTCCGACAACTCCATTTCAAGGAAACAGTTCAAACGGACAGTTCTGACGTTCGACAGAAAGACTAGGGCATGGGGTGCTTTACAGCAATAGTTGACCTCGAGGAAACACACCAACCAATGATTGCAAGCTTTTACAGGTTAAACTAGATAACTTGATACCACCAACATGAAGTTGGGACTGCACATGTAACGCGACGTCAAAAATGCACCATGACACCCCACACTGCCAGGGGTCAGGATCTCTACGGCTTGGGAAATAACAAACAGTGTCTGGGCATTTACGGCAACTCCCATCTTAATTATGGGTTGGGTTCATGGCAAACTGCCAATTCGCATAAAATACGGCAACATATACAATGTCACTACAATCCTCTGGACTCAAATAATCAACTCGTGAGGTCAGTTAGAGTTAGCACACGTCGCGTCCAACTGAGGCAACTTGTTCTAAGGCAAACGACACCACACAGCATCGGGGCGCTTGTTCAGTCTGACTTCCTTCAGGGCACCCAAGCCTGCGCACACTTCCCTTGTGCAAAAAAAGCTACTTACCTCGCTCCTACATTGACAAAATACAGATCAACAAAACACTACAATTTGACAGTTCTTTAATGACATTCCGGTCTCGGATTCGGAACTGTTCCGCATATGATCTGATCCACATTTTACCACTGTGTGTTTGGAGCAGTGCTTGATGAAACCACTCCTTATATAAACCCACCTAACACTGGCCGGATGTCAGGCGACGCGTTGGGGAAAAGCCGAATTAGGGGAAAAAACATTCAGAGGGGTTTTGAATTTGCGTACCATTTTGAGTACACGTCTCAATTATTATTTGTGAACGCTTGACAGCCTACTGGCATATTACGCCCCAAGCTAAAAAAGCTGTTATAAGGACGGAGTCAATGCGTCCTACCTTCTCCAGTGACGCGTTGCTGGTGTTGGCACCGTCCAGGTGCTCAGGTGTTTCGGCCATCCGTGGTCGCTTGGCGCAAGCTGACGCGGCCTCTTCATCCTCCTCCAGTGCTGCCCTTTGTTCCTCGGATTCGAGGCGTAGGCGGGTGTGAAGATAGTGACTGCGCACTCGCACGGGGTTGAATTCAATGCGTCCTTCGGGATTCGAGCAGTGGCCTGGACTCAGACATACACACGGGAAGCTGGCGCGGTCAACCTGACAGGGAATGCCGTTGAGCGCACATTCGCACGTGTCAGGATCGCAGACTCCCGCGAGGCACGTACAACCACACTCGGAACGACTTTTCCGAATTGCAGCACACTCGTGCTTCTCAGCTGGGTCGATTTTTTGGAGGCCTAAAACAATCGCAACGGAATGAGACTCCACTTTGGTTCCCTGCACACAACCTCAACATGCATATTATTATAATAGTTAAATATAGGTGCGCAAAGAGGACTTGCACAGGAGCGTCACCATCCAAATCAATTTCCACCTGTCACAACCAAAAAAACACAATCGACTACCTATGGCCAACATTAAAAAAGTGAACTTCAACTAATTTTACGGTTGCCCTACCTCTATAAGTCTAATTTGAGGGCATTCCCGTGTCTAAATAAACTGATATTAATCATGGAATGCACGGTCGACTTAGCAATACACCAAACAAACAGCTCACCACTATATACCCAGAAAAAAGATATTTGATATTTCCGAGGCAATCGTTTGACACATTTGTTAAGAACACAAAAGAACAACGTAGTTACCAACGAGTGTGAAACCTAGCAGCACAAACTATTTGGGCGATTCTGCTAAACCGGACATCCTTCGATGAACCCGCAGCTGTCTACTTTGGTTACGTGTGTCCGCAGTAGGATAGTAAGTCTAAACCAGGGTCGTACACAGTGGTAGCACAATATACTGGCTCTCAGACCCGAAACCAGGTATTCTTCTGCAAGCCAAAAAATGCCAAGAATAATCTCGAAGTGAAAAAAAACTACACATTAGTGGTTACCGAATCTAGCAGTCTGAACGTAGAGAATGTGACAGTGAACAAGGCAACCCAAAACAAACTGTGACATTCGGAAGTCAAGGGCACTGGCCGAGAAAACATGACATCGACTACGACGGCAGTTGGTGAATATGCCAATTAGGAGAATTCATGTTTTCCCAGCAACACAAAGCTGAAACTAGAGCACTAATGCGACAAAGCACCCAAAAAACAACAACAACAACTGCAGTCAAATTAACTGATGAAGGTAGGTTTACACATTACATTTCAAACTTTGAGGTTTGTACAAACAAACGTCAGTGACCGGGCCAATGCGATAAAAACCAAACCAACGGAGGGTAGCAGTCACAAATCATAAACCTGTCGTTCTGCTACATTTCCAAATCGCTTCTACTTCAATTCGGATTTCTTACTATTGCTAACTTGCACCTTACTCTTGGGAATTCCAAAGCCAAAGCCAAAACGAAGAAGGGCTATCCACGTTGGATTACCTTCCAGGGGGCAACTCGACGTCAGACCAACCTCCCTAAATGACTATTCTCACTTAAACGGTCTGTGACTCCGGCAAAGCAAGTGAATACATGACTCAATGTGCTCTGGTTACAGTGGATGGTCAGTTCTGTAGGGCTAGGGATTTGTGCATGTAATTTTTAGGGAATGGCAATATCAACTGTATGAGTGTTTATTCGCTTTTAATCAGTTGGTTTACTCACCTGCCTTTCTCAACAAAATCCGACGTCGCTTAACAGGGAGGGGCTGAAGAAAGTAGTACTCCTCAAGACCATCCAAAAAACTCAAGTCTTCATCACTTGGGTTTTCTATTTGTTCTAACGGTCGTTTCAAACACTCAGCACTAGATTCGGCAGAATAAGAGTTGCCACTGCTATTGGTGCTACTGCAATCCGCGGACTCTTGTGTCCGCATAAGTAGTTGCTGCTGGTACTTAACGCGAGTTTCAAGTAATCGAAACTGTTGGAGAGATAAGAGAAGCTTTCCCTCCAGACAAAAACGCAGCAGTGCCGAGTGGCGTTGGTACCTGCGTCGACTTTGGTGTACTGCTACTGGTACGTGTTCTTTCACCCAATGCTCACTTGCCATGCCCAAAGTGGATCCACCCTGACTAGGTACGCAAGTAAAACCCTGTAAACGATCAAAGTGATAGAGATCAACAAGCCCGAAAGCAACGTGATTTGCTTTCTTTTTAGCTCTGCTCAGTGAATTGCGGCGACTTAAGATAGAAGGCGTCTTCGGAGAAGGTGGCGAAAATTCGTCAGACAGGATTTGCCGCAAGGTGGTCGAGGAGGTGAGTGATATAACTGGAGCTTTCTGGGGAAGCAAAGCTTTGTCTAATGTTTTGGTATCTTTGATAGAGTTTGTGGTATCACACAACTTGCAATTTCCACCACCAGCGTCGTCACCGATTTGGTTTATTGAATCACGCAACAAGTTAGCAGTATTTCCGTGGCCGGAATTCATGGATGATGTTGGGCTTAGTGACAGAGATGTCATCTTGATATTATCCTAAAAAGAACAAGGGAATAAAATATGCGGCCGACTCGAAGAAACTGTGTTTACTTATGCTTTCAATTACAAGGTTAGACCAAAGTATGCTTTGGTGGTGTCTACGCTGCAATGGCATGCGAAAAAACAGGGTTTCGCCACGAATGACAGAGCGTAAGTGAAATGTTGTAACAGAAATGAAAGCTAGAACACCTAAAATAGAATTTCAATTTAAATGGGTATTTTTTGCACCCAACAGTCATTTTAACTGTAAGGAAAAATAAAGTTTTGCGATTTTTGCCAATAAGAAAATTTTGCAAATTATTATACCTTACGTCACTCACAATGGCACAGGATCTGTGATTATTATCGTCAATTTCAAAGGTAAGCTGTCGTAATCTCCAAGTATTTTGCCTTTGCACTCTCCTGTACTATTTGGAAAATGAAAAAAAGTCCCTATTTGAGTGAAAGTTGAAACAAAATACTGCATTTTTCCCAATTCGATCATTTTCTACTGCGGGTATTCGTCATTAATTGGAAACTAATTTCACGTTGAATAATATTAGCAGTTCATTATCGATTACGTAAATGAATATTTTTAGCCTAATTTTCGCTGTATGCTCTATATTTTTTTAATTTGACAACATTTTTATAGTTATGCGTGCACTCATTCCGTTTAAATGTGTCAATGTTCTTTAAGGTGACGTATTGTTCACGCGGAAATCTAGCGTCGTAACTGCTTGTGCAATGGTTCCTCCAAGAATTCTTCTTGTTGCTCTCTTCTTCCTTGCTACGTGTTATGCCAAAAAAGGCCCCCAAGTTACTGAAAAGGTGTACTTCGATATAACGATAGGAGGGCGTCCTGAGGGGAGAATAGTTATAGGCCTCTTCGGCAGTACCGTGCCAAAAACTGTCAAGAACTTTAAAGCATTCGCCGATGGATATGAAGTATATTCTGATCCAATATTAATATAATGATGTAGAAAGACGGCAAAACTTATGGGTTTGCGGGTACCATCTTCCATCGTGTCATCAAAGACTTCATGATTCAGGGCGGTGATTTTACTAACATGGATGGAACTGGTGGTTTCAGCATTTATGGCAACAAATTCGAAGACGAAAACTTTAAGTTACGCCATGAAGGTCCTGGCTGGGTCTCAATGGCCAATGCAGGTTAGTTGTCCCGTTTTGTGACGTTTTCCAGGTCGCGACACAAATGGAAGTCAATTCTTTATTACCTTGGCTAAAACAGCCTGGCTGGACAACAAGCACGTCGTATTTGGCAAAGTTCTTGAGGGAATGGTAATATTAATGTTAATTTTCCCTCTCACTTCTGTAGGAGCTTGTTGAGCTAATTGGAAGTGGAAAAACCGATGCGAGAGACCGGCCATTAGAAGAAGTAAAAATTGCATCTTCCGGATCCATTGCGGTGGAGACACCATATCACGTGGAGTTCTGACGGACATGCATCAACTAAAAAAATTTTAACCCGTGCTTCCGTACTTTGTTCATTTAATAACTTTTCGTGTTTTATACAAGTCACTTGTAAATTCATAAGAAAGGTCGATAAATTTGATGTTTTTTGCTAAATGTAACCTAGCTCCTTAAGTGCGCCTTTATTGTCTGTCGTTAATCAATTGCAATTTCTAAATTCTGCGAGGGTTTTTTCTTTTTATATTGGCATCAACATGTTCACATACAAGTTTACAGCGCATAGCCAGTTAGATTTTCTCGATAGGATCAAGTTAGTGGGCTGAATGGTCCTTTAGACCGCGCTGAGCAGTACGAGGCACAAAGATTAGCTGATCTCAGTTGTCGCAGGTCGCTAGTGCATTCGCTCTTCGAAAACGAAGACTAGCGCTAGTGAAGTGCTCGAGATCTCACTCGAGTGTGGCAAATGGATGACGCAGCTTCAGCGCCACGTTGCTACTCAAAATCACGACGAAATATCAGTACTTACATTGCTGAAATAGAATTGACTGGGCCGACTTAAGTTCAATTATATACGTGAACTTGCTTTGCTTATTTAGAGAATTATGCTGGTTACCTAGAGAGTACTATAAACGGGCTTGCAACCTCATTCCTCGCGAAAATCCCACCCAGCCTAAGTTATCAACTCCGGGTGAGCCGCGAAGCATTCTTCGTCCCATCTATTTCAACTCAATTGGAAAATACACATGGTTTGAGGCTGGCTCAAATGGACTTCAAAAACGTTTGATTTAAACATCTTGAGGGACCTAGTAATTTGATCAAAGGCTCAACCAACCTTCAATAGTGAAATTTAGTGTATGAATTGCCCATAAATATGGATAAGGCTTAGAAGAGAGGAGTTTAAATCGCAAATTGGAGGACATTCACCAAGTGACAAAGCATAGACATCCTAGAAGCAAAATTCTGTTCGCAGTCTTCATATACTAATAGCCATTTGTACCAATTAATAAACGTTCGATTACATTGAAAATGGTAGTTGCTTGGACTGTCATTAGTGTATGAAATGTCCAATATAGAATGGAATACACTGTGTTGAAGTAGGACTACCAACTAATAGTAATGTACAGCGTAAGATTTATGTATTAACTACATGTAGTCAACCACAAATAGTTTTGACCGAAACGACAAATTACTCAAAGCATCTATGCAATGATAAACTACAAAAAGTCCTCAAGCGACTGCTCTTTCTACACAACATTTACGAAGTGTTTTCTGCGGCCTGCTTCAACGCGCGATTCTTTTTGATTCGTCGACTAACAGCGAAAGCAATGAGAGCAGTGGCAGCGTAGGTGGCATACACAGTCTAAAAAAATAAAAGGATTGAAGGCAATAATCGAATCTTGACAAACTTAGGTGGACTAAATGCATTTACAACATATGTATGTGAAGTTGCACCGACACAGACGAAAAAAATTTATGCTGGAAATAGCCAAAAGGAATAAAGAGGTTAAGTAACGCGGACAACCTATCCAGTAACGCTTTTTTTAATGGTGAACCACTAAAGTTTGCAAAAGCACGGCAGTTTAAATGTGGATATGAGTAATAATAAAATACAAAAATGAATGAAATTTAGATTCAGAAGTCAGCTTTGCTGAGGATAAGTAATCGAAGACCCTCTGTTCTAATTGGAGATTTTTTTAAAAACGAACTAGTAAAAGTACTTTGCTTGGAATGTCGCATAGGTAGGATGCATTTCACGGAAAAGCTGTGGAACATTTCACTGGCAGAATGGATAAATAATATCAAAAACGCCGATCAACCTCAAACAGGCTGTCATTATAGCAACCAAAACTAAGATCAGCGATTAAAGAGTATGATAAATATACCTTTTTCAACTTCGAGACAGATTCATAAGAAAATTGGCAACGAAATGTTTTCAATGCCCAACTTAAAAAAAAACAATTTTACTTACGTTCGAACGACCCTTGACAGTGTAAGTGTTGAAATAGTAACGCCAACCAGTAAACATATCATTAGGATACTGGGTACCTCCCGACATTTTCCTGCACAGTTGTCACAGCGAAACGAGAACACAGCACAAAAATACCCTTCACTTTCCACACGACACTACTAGCCAATAGGGATGGTACAATTTAAGGATCACGGGGTAATTACGAGATTGTTGGATGAATCAAAAGACACAATATGACATTCCAAAGCACATATCTCACTTTTATAATAACGAAAATTGCTTAAAAACATTTATAAAAATTTTCGGGACAAATTTTTGTCGACAAAAAAATATGCACCCAAGGTTTCTGTGAAGACAATAAAAATTTTTAGCCGATTATCAACTAATAATTTTACCATAGAGCAAAGCCTTGGCCGTTGCAAGAAAAAGTATTCAACTAGTATGATGTACGAGGTCGATTGCAGCAAATAGTCCCGGTAAATTAAACAGAATGATTAATGATCTCGGTACGTAAGTGTTCAGTGATCGTTATTGGAAGAAGAATCAAATTCAATTCTGCGTCATATTTTAAAAATATTAATGTTATAAAATATGGAAACGATATTCTACATTATATGAAAACATAAGTGGTAAAACTCAGAAAGATTTATTGTTAGTTCCTCTCAATATAGACTAGCTGAGGCTCTATTTTGCACATCATCAATGTCTTCAAACTTCCCTTTTAAAAATGTCAAGAGAATACTATTATTTTATAAACGACATAGTTGTTGTAATTTCATTTAATTTCTTCATTAATTTAACATTTTTAATTTATATTTAAGATCAATTTGTGGTCACACAATTTTTATAGGTATGCTCCGTTATAGAATGCTTGGCTATATCATTTAATCTGAAGGTGGCAATGTCAGCGTGTTCTTTCACAAATTTTTGTAAATCGTCAAAATTTGTTTGTCTACTTGCCTTTGTATTCTGCCAGCCATCTTAACCCATTTAAACTGCAGTGCCATTGGAAGTCTACAATATCGAATTGAGAATACTGTAGGAATTTAGTTTAGATGGTTAATTAAACTGAGTTAACATGGCTTCACAGGCTCGCACATTTTGATTTAACTTGACTAAGCCTTCGAAGTCGTCAGCTTGTATTAAAGAAATCTCTAGCAATTCATCGAGAAATGCTGCAGCAATAATGGCACTTTGAACAAAATTCTTATTTATGATTTCTTTTATCTTTGTAACATATTTTTTATATCAAAATAGATGCAGTACTCAACAGTTCCCAGTTACCTTTCTTCTCAGAACTGTAGCAAGTTCGTCAAACAGGTTTCCACGTCCTTTGATGACAACATTGGAATAAAACTGTCTAAAAGGGTGGGAAAAACTGATTAATCAATGTTTGTAATAATTTTATAGATTATAAACAGCATCACCCGAACATTATTTAAAAATGCCTCATCTTGAACCTAACCAGTTGCGAAACCTTGAGTTGCACTCGTTTTGGTAACACATAACAGACGTAACTTAATAAGCTCCAATTATAGACACAACAGTTTAGATAAGTAAATTTATTGGGAAAACTTACAGGGCTGATGTCATCATCAATTATTGTTTATTATGAATAATATTTTTAATAAACCCAGCACAATCAATAGTAAATAATCGCGCCGAGATCGAAGGACATGAAAGCCATTACGTTAAAGCAAAATTGTATTTCGGATATACAAAACAATTAATATAATGACAACAGCTACAATAAGCAGTCAATTTTTTTTAAATGGACGTAACGTAATGCGGCGTAGTCTGAGGGCACTGACATATTGGACCACCCTGTCCTCAGCCAACGCTTTGTCTCTACGATCCAATGGCATGTGAGGAATATATACAGCCAACCAAGGAAAGACACTAATGAGGAGCAGTACATAACGAGCGACATAGCCGGCGTGGTAAACTCGGGTGGACAGAGCCTGACATGTGGTTCTGGCTTGTGATTAGTCAATAAAGCCTGTCATGTTGTACCAGTCTCGTTAATACTAGGGCTCGGGTATTCTGCAATAGCGACGTATATGTGCGCAGAGATAATGGACTTGGCCAATCCTCTCTATCTTTGCGTTCGAATGGCATGCAGGAAAGATAGAGAGCCAACCAGAAACAGACGCGTAGGAGGCGCGGTATTGTAACATGCCTGGTCACGATAAGAGAGCGTAGGGACAGTTAGAGAGATGTAATGTTTTAGAGTACAAAGAGGAGTCTACAATATCAAGGTTAAAGTTCATTGTGAAAATGGGGTTTTGTTATGTACTCGGTCTGAATTGCTCTTGTGAGACCATTAGTTGCAGCTTAGCTTCTTAATATAGAAAGAAATACCCGTAAGGTGAATGGATACTCGGATACAGTTGAAGCCAGCTGGACTGCAAGTGGAGAAGAGACCAGCAATGTATGACGCGGCTCTGCTGCAAGTGTACAGCAGCAAAGTCCCTCGCTAATTTCTCACTTGGGCCACTATCCTGACAGATGTGGGGTGTTAGGGATTGTCGAACTGGATATTTCATCAATCATCAACACCAAAGTATCATAATAATTACGTGTTGTTGCGTCGAAATGTAAATAAATGAACGTAGTATTTACGATTAAGGATAATGTGTCAATAAAATCACGTCAAAATAACTACGCTAAAAAGCCTTCAAAATGCGGAGTATGTCCTCATTAAACATTTAAATCAGGTAAAAAAGTGTTAGGTAAGTGTTAATTCTTACTGTCCTCCGTTTTACGATAACTATTGATGTAGAAACAAAAAAATCGTAGAAAAAAGTTATTAAAGGCAAAAAAATTCCTAAATAAACCAAAAAAACAAGGAAGTTAGCGTTAAAATTCTGGTTATATTGACGACAATAAATACAAAGTAGACCTATTTGAACGTATCAAATATATTTAAAAGTTAAAAGCTCATTAAAAAAACCTTGACTAATATAATAGCAAAACGAAAGTTGCAGTGCGTGTTTTTGGCCTTTAGTAGGGTTTTGACCTAAACCAAACGATCATTAAAATGTTTCAAATTTAAAAATTTCTATGCTAACCTTATATCGATAATTAATGTTTAGCATTCTGCCCAATTAGTTTGATGGACATTAGGTGGTTGAGCATTTTGTTAACACAGATACCGCAATGAGGTATTTGCAGTGAAATGCAAATAATTTTTTTATAATAGCGACCTTTCTCACATCAAACTACTATCGAGTCCATAATGGCCCCGCCATTTTCAAAAAGGTTAAATATACTTCTTTTGTTCATTGGTCTGTATAATTTCAATCAACTTGTGTTAGTGTCCCTTTTACCCAGTGGTTAGTAAAATAATTTTAGGAACTTAACATTGCAGCGGAGTTCTAAGATTACAGTTATTATTTATTTCGCATACATGACCACTTTTTAGAGTTACTTCATTTTAGGTGTTCTAGCTTTCATTTCTGTTACAACATTTCACTTACGCTCTGTCATTCGTGGCGAAACCCTGTTTTTTTCGCATGCCATTGCAGCGTAGACACCACCAAAGCATACTTTGGTCTAACCTTGTAATTGAAAGCATAAGTAAACA